>ML796881.1:72619-91517 GCA_009831015.1 Picea engelmannii
TCTCTTCCCCTCTCTCCTTATCTTCTCCTTTGTCCCCCACACTCTCTCACTTTCTCTCCTACTTTCTCTTTCCTCCTCTCTATCTCTCCCTTTGATCTAAAATAGGGGGTTGACTTTCTTTTCTATGCAATCACCCTCTACTCCATTAAAATAAACTTTTCAGGACCTTGCTCAATGTCTTAGTTATGCAAGGTAAATTATATGCCAAGTTTATGCATATTCTAGGTGTTTATGTGTGAGAAAATTTTAATGGTTAAATATGTTGTTTAAAGAAAACTACAATAGCATAACATGCTGCAAAATATAACCAACAACTCACAACAATACAAGATGATAAAGGAGTTCACCCCCAACTGGGCTACATCTCCTTGAGCCTCCATCAATAGACTAGGCTCTCTAAGATTAGTTTGTCAAAGATTCTTTTACAATATGCTTCTCAACTCCAATGGATTTACTAAATGTACCATTGGGTTCATAATACATAAAAACTTCAAAAATGACTATTAGATCTTTGAAAACGGACCATGGCTCATCCGGGCATGACCTCTTCTAATGGTGGCCTTGAGCTTCCCTGACATTCCTTACGGAAACAACACCTATAAAACTTCTCAAATGGATTTGAAACCTGTCCCAATGTGTTCAGTGCATAACAATTAGTCAAAAATGACTATTCTGTCACAGAAAATAGACTTGGGCTCATCTGAGCATGGACTCCTTCAATGGTGGCCCTAAGTTCCCTGAAGCTCCATGAAACTTCAAAGTAGAACAAACTGGATAATAGGTCTCCAAATGTCTTTGAAAATAGTACCAATGGATTTTGAACATCCAAAAACTCCTAGCTGGGCTTCTTCGACACCTCATTTGGCCAAAAGATGAAGAAGTTAGGCCTCCTGCCATTTTTCTCCTTCAAGCTTGTTGTCTCTGGTTCGCCAAAATGAACTCCTGTGTGAGTAACCTGGCTTCTGGACGTTTCCCATGCCTAAAACTAGAATGGGTGTGCATGCCCGCAAAACACACAAATTTTTCACACCGTTACTGAAACTAAGCCCCCAAAGGCGGAGGTGTTGGGTGCATGGGGGGGCATGTGGCCACGTCCCAGCCCAAAAATAGGCACTCGTTCCAAGGTTTGTTGTGGGTGTGACAAGTGGCGGGTGCACGATTTGGGGGACCATTTAAACTCCTATGAATTTTTTTGTGTGGCAAGGGTCATATGGCATGTATAAAATTGGGGATTGGGGGCTAAGCCCCAGCCTAGATGCACCCAAAATATAACATAGTCAAAGTTAAATATTTTTGAAAACATATAGTTAACAAGAACTAATGTGTGGGATATTGGTAGCCCATCCTTTTCCAAGGTGCTCCAACGTGGGGGGGAGGTCTGGGGTTCCATCCCCATGGACTCCATATAATTTTAAACACCCAAAACATTACACGGTGCCACGTGGCAGCCCATGTCTGGGCCACATGGCACCATCCAATTTGCCAAAAATGTGCCATGTGTCAGCAAATGATTCTCCCACGTCTATCAAATCAAAACTTTCCATATCATCATATCCAATCAACACCTACCACATCATATTTTCCGCATGTGCGGTCATACCCCTTCCACGTCAGCCTGTATGGACTATACAGACTGTACAATCAACATTGTTTTTCCTTGTTTGGCAAATTGAACAGAATGTGATATCTCACTCATCCTATGTTCATTTGACCCTATTTGAAGTGCGTTGGGTTCATGATGACGAGGCCTACGCTCCTGTTCATTTTGAGACGATTCCAGACACTTTGATTTTTGGGCTAAAATTTGACCCCTGGTCCAGATTTTGATCATGCCTTCCCACTGAAAGGATTTTGGACCCACAAAAGTTCATGATTATCTTCCTGAGCTTCAATGATCCTTTGATTCCAAGTTCTATCAATTGATTCTACTCAGAAATTCTTTTTGGCAATCACCTGGGTACCTTGACATGCCTTGCACTGCAACTGGATATGTCCCTCAGCCACTATTCTCTAGCTGCTGCTGACGCACTGTTCTCTTTGTTGTTGGAAATATGTCATCCTTCCCACTGAGAATCAAGTCCCTCTTGTGAAATCTTTGGCGTCAACACAATCTACTCTACAATGGTTGTGTTATCACTCCAAGAAACTCCTTAGGGTTGTAGGCTAAGGATGCTTGGTAACTTAGAAATAATGATTTTTAGGTGTTTGGGACAATGGGGTCTTCAATGGTTTGTATAAGAAATAGCTCATCACACATTTAAAGATATAGTTCTTTCAGTAAACAATAACCACATCCAATAATCGAAAGAGAGTATGGAGAAAACTATTCTTGATTTGCCAATACTAGTGAAAGTAGGGCCTAATACAAGACAACAAGGAATCCTCTAATTTCAAGCCTATGAGTTCAACAAAGAGGTAATAGTCTTTATGAACTAAAATAAACTGAAATTAAAGTACAGAGAATGAAAGATGAATAATTATGGTATTGCAAACGAAAGGAAACTCCACTTTATTTCTTCAAAAAGAGTCTATACAATGGCATGAAAATGTTTCCCAGTTTGAACCCCTGCTTCATATAAAAAATAGGCATTTATAGCCTCTTACAAACATTTTTACAGATCCTAAAAACATGGATCTATATTTAATAAAAACAATCCAATTCTATCTAAACAACTTGAAAAATAAAGTCTTAACATCTAAACTTAGAACTCGAACTGTCTTCAACCTCCAAAATTCACCATCTACATCTTTCACCTCCTGGTATCTGCAATGTGGTGAAGAATGGAAGGACACCTGTCTTGACAGTTGGATCTCCCCAACATTCATGGTCGATTTTTGAGGAAATGGTTTTGCACGTGGTTGCCAAAATTCTCTCGAACCTCTGATGCTGTGCCCTTTGCATGTGATCTGATAGCTCCTTGATACGCTGGAACCCCTTCAAAACTTGTTTGGAATGAATTGTTTTGTCCTTGGCTTCAAAAAGGACTTTTCCATCTTTCAACAGCTAACTCGTTTAATATTTCATGGGTTAGTTGTTGAAAGTCACCACTTTCCACAGCTAACGGGTCATAAAATATCGCTTTGCGCTGTTGAAAGTCCTGATGGCGCTCAAAACGAGTTTTCACCTCCAAAATTTTGATTCCAACAAAACTCAGCGTGTCTCCGATTTCTCACCTTGCATATTAACGACGACTTGAGCGAGTACCTTCAGATCTGGATGGGATTTTTTCCTTAGTTTTTGTTTCAACCTTCTTATCTTCCTTTTGAGGCGTTTGGCAAGCCACCACAGGCTATTGTAATCTTTGGTGAGTTTTTTCTTCCTCTTCTTCTCTTTAACACTTTCCTTAGCCAATTTCTCAAACGCAACATTGGTTTTGGCGAAGTTATCAGACAACTTCTTTTACCTTTCGTTAATCACCCGTTCCAAGACCTCTTGTTGAGCTATGACCTCTTTCAGATGCTTGATTTTCTGAGACTTCTTTGACTTGGAGATTTTTTATGTTTCTCCCTGTTCTGTATGAGTGAAGGTCTCATAGTTTTGTGCACACATAGTTGATTTCTCAGGACTCTTGGTGACAGTGCATTGATCTTGTTGCTCTGATTCTGAGTCTGAATAGGGAAAGTTTAATATATTGGTTCCCTTCCCTGTACTCTTCTCTATAGGATGCTCTGTGGTTTGCTCTGTGATCTGCTCTATGGTCTGCTCAAATTGTAACTTTCTCTTCAACCTGTGGGGGTTCACTCCAGATATTCTGTCTTCTGGAGGTCTTGGCAGGGTCCTTTTTCTTGAACTTCTTTGAGGAGACGATTGTTTCTTTGAACCCTTCCCCTGTTCATTTGCAATCTGGTTCTGTGTTTCAAAACCTTCCCAGAATAGAAAATGCTCCCAGCTCCTTCCCTGTTGTTTCAATTCCTCCAGTATAATCAATTTTATGAGGCCGAAGTGACACAGAGTAGTTTTCATGCTCAAGGGTTGAGCTCTAATCTTCTTGCAAACCTTAGTCAAACGTTTATGTAGGAAATAAGGCAAATTAAGAGGAGTCTTGCCTGTGAAATGGTCCAGGAGTTTGAAGTGATACATCATAAGTTTATCATACCTACCCTCCGAGGTGATGTACAATTGTATACCTTTGAATAGCTCCTGCCATTCTTCATCTAGATAAGACACTAGCATACCTTTTTTCCATGCCTTGTGTCTATACCCCTCTTTTAGATAAGCTCTGAAATCCAAATTTTTGGGAGAAGTGGTTTTAAACCAGCTCTGACTGGTTCTTGGTAGGCCTATTTCTGCAGCAATGGCATCTTCATCTACCACAATCTCCATGGACCCAACACGAGCCTTGTTCCCATCGAAAGTCTTGGCAAAAGCTTCTGCTGTAGACTGGTGGCAACCAACTTGCAACCTCTCAACGAATTCAATACACCCTGCATTCGAAAAATGCTTCTGGACTTCGGGATGTGTCTGTAAAATGGACAGGCTATCCAGTTCTCTCTTGAGTAGATCACCGTTGCGTATCCTCGCCATACTGTAACTCAGAGATCACGACAATTTGTAACCACTGCAACTGCTGGTCGAGCCAAATTTTTGCGTTGTTGAAAGCACTTCGGGCGTTGGTTTTGTTTTGAAACAAATGAAACTTTAACAGACCTCCATTAACGATGTGTGATATGGAAACCACAATTTGATTTGATGTTGTCAGGACGACGATACCTCCTCTGTACCTGCATCACTGAACTCAAACTTGCCATCCTTGATGCCATGATTGTGGAGCGTGAGTTTCTGAGATGGATTCACATCACAATCCTATTTTGACGTGCAAAATTTGAGTTTCCATCATTACCCACTTCATCAGCGCATGATTTGGATATGCCTGATGTGGGATGATCATATCATCATTTTCTTTAAGACGTGGATATCACGCATGTGATTCCCGCTTTGTTCAGCCAACGGCCCGTGGAAAACACCCCTTATCTGTTGATAGTCTCCACTTTCAACAGTGCAAGGCCCTGTGGAAAACCCCCGTTATCTGTGGAAAGTCTCCACTTTCACCAGCGCACGACCTTGAAAGAACTGCTCCGTAGCTGTGGAAAGTTTGCACTTTCACCAGCGCACGACCCGCGGAACTGATTCTTGGATATTTTGAAATTCACCACTTTCAACAGTGCATAGACTTATGAGAAGCGCTCTTTAGCTATTGAAATTCGCCACTTTCCACAGCTAACACTTAAGTTTTGGACACACGTTAGCTGTTGAAAGTGAATTATGAAAATTTTGAAAAGAAGACTTTATGGGTCATATTATTTTCTAAGACAAAAACCAAAACCTAAGTTTTGCAACTATAAAGCTCAAAAATGACTTGAGGACACTACCGATAGCCATGTTATCCACACAAAACTCGACCAAAAGGACGGTTTCATTTTGGGAGTTAACATTTGGCTCCAGCTGGGATGGACATCTCCCTGTGAGGTGACCAAGAACCTAGCTAGACTCAGTAGCCTTATTACAATTTGAAACAGAAACTTGAAAAAAAAAAAATTGCTAGTACCATTAGGCATGGAGTTATTTTGAATGACAGAAATAAAGAAAACAAAACTAAAAAAGAAGATATGTACAAGAAGAACCTGGCTTCAAAGGAAGCCTTATGAAAAATAGATCTTCGGGAAGTGCCCGTTGAAAGGGCCACCTGATACTGGCTCGCCTGAAAGAGTTTGGAGAACAAAGGTATTGTTATGCTGTACTGCTGCTATGACAAAAGGACATGTCTAGAGAGCCTCAAATTTTTCGTGTTTCCCCTTCTCCTGCCTTGCTACATCCCACTTTAAGACCAAATCCCCTGTTTTGAAGACATCTAATTTGACTTTCTTGTCGAAAGTTTGTTTGATTCTTTCCTGATGCAATTCTTTTTTTTCCAAGAGCTGCTCTCTATCTTGTTGTAGTTCTACCAAATTGTGAATTCTCCTAGTCAAATCACTTGGTTCAGAATCAGTTTCTTGTAAGAATTTTGCAACCGGTAATGCAAGTTGAATAGGAAATATGGCATCAGTACCATATACCAACTTGAAAGGAGATGTACTGATTGATCTCTTACATGTTACCCTGTCAGCCCACAAGGCAAACTTCAGTTTGGAATCCCAACCTCTGGCATTTTGTTCAAGCAGCTTCTTTATGATTCTGACTAAACTCTTGTTGGATGACTCAGCTAAACCATTCCCTTGCGGATAGTAGGATGTGGAATGTACCAACTGAATTCCCAGCTCTTCACACAATTTCACCAAGTGTTTATCTTTGAATGCAACAACATTATCAGTGACCAATCTCTTGGGACAGCCAAATCTGGCAAATATGTTTTCCTGCAGAAAGTTTATGATGACCGTATGATTGGCATTCCGGGTGGGAATAGCCTCAATCCACTTTGTAAAGTAATCGGTGGCAACCAAGATCCACCGATGTTGACCACTAGAAGGCGGATGAATCTCACCAATGAATTCTAGGCCCCACTACTGGAAAGGCCCTGTGACCACTATAGGTTTGAGAGGAAGAGACTTCAGTTGTTGTTTACCCTCAAATATCTGACATTTGTCACATGTTTTCACAAACTCATATACATCTGAAAATAAGGATGGCCAGTAATAACCAGATATTAAGATTTTGTGTGATGTGGTTTTCCAATAGTGATGTCCTCTGCATTCACTATTATGAAGTTCACACATGACTTTGGTTGCCTCCTCTTGGTTTACACACCTCAACAACAAACCAATGGGGTTCTTCCAGAACAACAAATTATCATTGATGCAGAAATTTATAGCTCTGAGCTTCAAAACCCTTCTTTGAGTCTTTGTCAAATCTGATGGGACTGATAAAGTTTGCAGAAACTGAATAATATGGTTGTACCATTTTCAATCAGCTAAATGAGCTGAAACCTACATTCCCTCACCTTCCTTGTTCTCTGAAGACAGAACATTTTTTGGATCAATACTCATCAGATTTATGTCAAGCAGCCTGGAATTTTCCTCTGCCAGGAGTTTGGCAAGGCCCTGGCCTTTCACTAGTTTTGCTGGTTTGATTTCAACATCGAATTCAATCAATCTTTCTATCCACTTACTCCTTTTTCCATCAATGTCAGGTTGGACAAGAACATCTTTAACTGAACTGGAGGGTACAAAAGCTATTACCTTTGCCTGAAGAATGTAGACCCTGAAAGCTTTCAGTGACCTGACAAGTGCATATGCTTGTTTTTCCAACAACTCATACTTTACCTCTGCGTCCCTCAATACCTTACTAAATAAGGCAACCGACTGCTCTTGTTCATCAACATTCTTCTGCAAGAGTACTGCTGCGATCGTATCATTGGAAGCAAATGAAAAAATGTAAAATACCTTGGAGAAATCGGGGTTGATCAACACAAGGGCTGTTGTGATGGATTCCTTGATGGAATTGAATGAATGTCTGGCTGCTTCAGTCCACTTTACCTCATAGTCTTTCCTCAACATAGCAGTGATATGCTTTGTGAGTTCAGCAAAATTCACTATAAACCTTCTGACAAAATTAATAGTCCCAAGGAAAGACTGAATGTCTTTCTTTGATCTAGGAAGAGACAGATTTTTAATTGCTTCTACCCTCTTTGGGTCAATCTTAACCCCATCATCTGAAACAATATGCCCAAGTAATTTCCCCTCCTTAAGTGAAAAATTTGATTTTTTCGGATTAAGAGAGATGCCATACCTTCGACATTTCAGAAATGTCCTTCTTAAATGCTGCAAATGAAGTTCGTGGCTGCTTGAGAAAACAGTGATATCATCAAGATAAATCAGAACAAATTTATCTTTCTCTCCAACAAAAGAAATGTCCATTGCCCTTTGGAATGTCGCTCCCGCATTCATCAATCCAAAGGGCATCTTCTCGTACATAAACGTACCCCTTGGAGTGGTAAAGGCAGTTTTTTCTTTGTCTTCTGGATGGACATCGATCTGATTGTATCCGGAAAACCCATCAATAAAGGACATTACCTTTTCTCCTGACACCTTCTGCAAAATATGCTCCATTTTAGGCAGAGGGTAGTTGTCTTTCCTAGAGAACTTGTTCAAATTTCTGAAGTCAACGCAGAGTCTGATCTCCCCATTCTTCTTCCTAACTGGCACAAGATTAGCAATCCATTCTGAATACCTGAGAGGAATGATAATGCGGGTATCCAACAGTTTCTTAATTTCCCTTTCCATTGTGGGCAACAACAAAGGGTTGAAGGATCTAAGCTTCTGCCTGAATGGTTTGGTGTCTTTATTCAAAGGAATTGTATGTTGAATCACCTCTGTGTCAAAGGTCTTCAAATCATCATACTGCCAAGCAAATATGTCTGCAAATTCCTTCAACAATTCTCCATAATCAACCCTTTTTTTTTCAATCAAATGTGAGGCCAAGTTGACATGTTTAGGATCTTGCTCACTGGCCACATTATACTGCAAAACATCTGAATCTTTCTCCCCGCTTTGCAATTTGACAGCCACATCGTTGTTACCGAACAACCTTTCCAATGGGACCAAACCTTTAGGAATTATGTCGGTGGACAGCTGAACTATTTCATGAGCTGTAATTTTTCTCTTGAGCTTTGGCTGCTCAGTTTCATTGTCATGTTCATTCTCCTGATCGATATGCAGATCTGCAAACTCATCTATCACTGCAAGGAACCTGGTGAGTTCAACATCGTCCTCAAAAACTTTCCAAAATTTTACATTATCAGGGAGAGAGGGCCTATATTTAACTTGAATTTCATAAGTTAATTTATGAGGCAGAGGGGGTATGAATGCACAAGCAAAAACAACCAATGAATCGTCCAATTCATTCATTTCTCTAGGTACAAATGCAATTTTAAAATCTGTAAAATTTTGAATTGCCTTCAACACTTCATCTCTATATGCCTTCAGCCTGACATGCTTGTCTTGAAAGGACTTATTCACCTGTTGAATAATCAAATCTACATCTCCAAACAACTGCAATTTCTTAATTCCCTTCTCCTTTGCCGCGTTCAGCCCCAAAAGTAGTGCTTCATACTCAACAATGTTATTAGTCACTTTAAAATCGAGTTTAAAAGACAAATGAGAATTTTTCTTAGAGGGGGAAATGAATACCACTCCTGCTCCAGCTGACTCTCTAGTGCAAGCACCGTCAAAGAACATGGTCCAGAGATCATCCTCTGCTATTTCTGTGGGATGAAATGTGATCTGATCTGTGGGTTTTCTGAGCAGCAATGTATCAGGCAGTGAATCATCAATTTGCAAGATACAAGATCCCATATATGTGTCGACCGAATAGATAGGATGATTGGATGGATTCTTCTCGTCACTGATTACATATGCCAACTAAGATTCCCTGTAGAGCCTTCTGTTTACCCCTCTGAAAACAGGGATAGTAGCATAGGAGAGATCCATTTGAAGAGTGCCACCTAGTCTCTTCATCCATGATCTTGATAGTAGACATCCGAATTTTGGGGGTATGTCAGCCACCACTATGTCCATCACCATTGTCTTCATTGATGCTTGGGTCAAGGTTACAGCCAAATCCTTAATCATCCCAAGGCATTTGAATTTTTGAGAATCAAAGGAGAACAGGTGATGATAAGACTTGGTGATCTCCAGCCCAAGCTCATCCATGACAGCCTTGGGCATCAAATTGTGCAAAGCACCGGAGTCCAACAAACAATTATGCAGTGTTTTCTCATGAATATTCAAAGAGATGTAAAAGGGAGGACAACTCTCATCTTTGTCTTCTACCAACTGACCCAGAGTGATGGTTGGCTTATCATCATAAATGTTGAGGATATCAGCAGAAAGGGATACATATTGGGGATCCAAAGTTTTGAGGATATCCTTTTTGAACATTTCGTTTTTCATCAGCTCAACTAGAGGAATAGGAATCTTGATTTTTTGTATTTCAGCCTCGAAATTAAAATAATTTGGAACCTTATCAACAGTTTTATCAGAAATCTTTACCTGACTTGAAGGGGCTTCCTGAATATTTTGTTGTTCAATAGGAGGCTGACTTTCTGGATTTTGCTACTTGACAGGGGCAACAGTCTTCTTGGGAGGAGCTGATGTTTTCACCTTTGAATAATTTGTTGGCTGATCTTCTGATGTCTGATCTTTTTTATTAACAGGGGCAGCAGGCTTTTCAAGAGATGTTGGTGCATTTTGTTGAGCAGCATTAGATTTGGATCGGAGGTTATATCTATTTTTATCTTCTGCTGTGAAAATGCCATCACCAAGAAGATCATCTTCTGTCTGTTCAGTCATTAATGATTCCTCATAATCGTGTTGTGTTAGATAAGACTTCCCTGTCTCTTCTCCAACACAATGAATGTCACCTTCTCCATCTTCTTGATCTTCACCATTGTCATCGTCCATCACAACATTCTGAAGAGGGACTTTTATCCTCTCATCTTCATTAGAATTCTTTTCTCTTTGCAGGATCTGAGTTGGCTGATTATTCCTTCTGAAACTGTTGGGATTTAGATTAGGATTTTTGCCTGCAGGATCATAAGTGCTTCTAGCTTTCACAGGTTGTTTATTTTCGATCTTGAGTTTAGATATCTCAGAGGTTAGAGACTCTAACATTTTGGCCATTTTATCAAGTTTTGGATCAACGTGTGATGAAGATGAGGCTTCATTTTTTGATCTTCTCCTATCAGATTCTCCTTTCCGCTTCTGGGAGGCTAGAATGTTTGATTCCACCTCAAGGGAAGCATCTTGCATGAGGGATAATGTTTGTGAACTCCTTTCTGTCAACAACAAACATAAATCTGAATCAAAAGCATCAGAATATGTGATCTTGGCAGAAGCATCTGATGGCTTTATCTCAGCTAGTATTTTTCCATATATCTGGTTAAACCTCTTGGTGAAATCAGATACTGACTCATTACTTTGTTTCCTCAAGTTCCTGAATTCTGTGATGTAGTAGACAAAATCTCTTCTGTCACCCCAATGTTTCAGGAAAATCTCATCCAATTGCTCGATTCCGGCAATGGAACCAGCAGGGAGTTCTTTAAACCATTTCCTAGCATGGCCATCTAGGCTTTGGACAAAGACTCGTGTCCAAACATCTTCTTGTTCAATATTAAGGTTCTTTGCATAACTGCAAAAAGCCTCAATATGTTCTTCAGCAGACACATCGCCTTCACCTGTGAATTTAGGCATATATTTCTGATAATCTCCTGTTGGCATGGCTGCTACTGGGTTTGGCAATATGAGTGGCGCATACCTAGTAGCTAGGATTTGTTGCATCTTGGTCAAAGGAGGTGGTGCTGCAGCCATGACTATCGGAGGTGGGGAAAATGATAGTTTCTTCTTCAAGTCTTCAACACTCGAGGAATGCGAAAGAGGTGAATCTTCCAATGGGAAAGAGGTCTGGTAAGAGGCTTTGTAAAAAATTGTAAGTTGCCTAGCTAGATTTTCTTCACCCTTAGCAGATAACTCTTGGAGGAGGTGTTCAAAAGAAAGAAGGCTAGTATAAATGTTCAAGTGGTCTTCTTGTTGCTGAGAGTGGAGAGACTCAAGGGAAGAAGAACTGTGGCTTCTTTCTAAAGTTTTTTCAATCAAATTATAGTTTATCAATTTATCATCACTAGGATTTTTCTGTTGATCAAAAAGAGTTTGTTCTACTACAGTATTTACATCCTTTTTATCATCAGTGTTCTTTGAAAAGAACTCAACTTTTTCTGCAGTAAATTTCTCAGAATTTGAAAGAGGATTACCTTTTGGATTTGCTCTTGAAGTTTGACCTTGAATCGTCTTTCCTTTTCTAAGAATTGATTTTGGATTGGACACTGGTGTGATCAATGATTCTTGAGGATTCGCCCTAGTACTAATCCTCTTAGGAGCCAGGATGAACTTGTGGAGTCGCCAGATAGATTATTACAACCAACTGAAAGTGTCTAATCTTTGTCTATCATCAAAGATCAGCTCTGTGTCATATCCCAGGAAAGCAGAGCTTGAATTCCATCTCCCCGGTAACTGCGCCAATTTGTTATCACTCCAAGAAACTCCTTCGGGTTGTAGGCTAAGGATGCTTGGTAACTTAGAAATAATGATTTTTAGGTGTTTGGGACAATGGGGTCTTCAATGGTTTGTATAAGAAACAACTCATCACACATTTAAAGATACAGTGCTTTCAGTAAACAATAACCAGATCCAATAATCGAAAGAGAGTATGGAGAAAACTATTCTTGATTTTCCAATACTAGTGAAAGTAGGGACTAATACAAGACAGCAAGGAATCCTCTAATTTCAAGCCTATGAGTTCAACAAAGAGGTAACAGTATTTATGAACTAAAATAAACTGAAATTAAAGTACAGAGAATGAAAGATGAATAATTCTGGTATTGCAAACGAAAGGAAACTCCACTTTATTTCTGCAAAAAGAGTCTATACAATGGCATGAAAATATTTCCCAGTTTGAACCCCTATTTCATATCAAAAATAGGAATTTATAGCCTCTTACAAACAGTTTTACAGATCCTAAAAACATGAATCTGTATTTAATAAAAACAATCCAATTATATCTAAACAACTTGAAAAATAAAGTCTTAACATCTAAACTTAGAACTCGAACTGTCTTCAACCTCAAAAATTCGCCATCTGCATCCTTCAGCTCCTGGTATTTGCAATGTGGTGAAGAATGGAAGGACACCTGTCTTGACAGTTGGATCTCCCCAATGTTCATGGTCAATTTTTGACAAAATGGTTTTGCATGTGGTTGCCAAAATTCTCTCGAACCTCTGATGTTGTGCCCTTTGCATGTGATTTGATAGCTCCTTGATACGCTGGAACCCCTTCAAAACTTTTTTGGAATGAACTGTTCTATCCTTGGCTTCAAAAAAGACTTTTCAAGCTTTCAACAACTAACGCGTTTAATATTTCGTGGGTTATCTGTTGAAAGTCGCCACTTTCCACAACTAACGGGTCATAAAATATCGCTTTGCGCTGTTGAAAGTCCTAATGGCGCTCAAAACGAGTTTTCACCTCCAAAATTTTGATTCCAACAAAACTCAGTGTGTCTCCGATTTATCACCTTGCATATTAACGACGACTTGAGCGAGTACCTTCAGATCTGGATGGGATTTTTGCCTTAGTTTTTGTTTCAACTTTCTTATCTGCCTTTTGAGGCATTTGGCAAGCCACCACAGGCTATTGATCTTTAGTGAGTTTTTTCTTCCTCTTCTTCTCTTTAACACTTTCCTTAGCCAATTTCTCAAATGCAACATTGGTTTTGGCGAAGTTATCAAACAACTTCTTATACCTTTCTTTAATCACCCGTTCCAAGATCTCTTGTTGAGCTATGACCTCTTTCAGATGCTTGATGTTTTGAGACTTCTTTGACTTGGAGATTTTTTATGTTTCTCCCTATTCTGTATGAGTGAAGGTCTCATAGTTTTGTGCACACATAGTTGATTGCTCAGGACTCTTGGTGACAGGGCATTGATCTTGCTGCTCTGATTCTGAGTCTGAATAGGGCAAGTTTAATATATTGGTTCCCTTCCCTGTACTCTGCTCTGTAGGACACTCTATGGTTTACTCTGTGATTTTCTCTGTGGTCTTCTCAAAGTTTAACTTTCTCTTCAACTTATGGGGCTTCACTCCAGATATTCTGTCTTCTGGAGGTCCTGACAGGGTCCTTCTTTTTCTTGAACTGCTTTGAGGAGACGATTGTTTCTTTGAACCCTTCCCCTATTCATTTGCAATCTGGTTCTGTGTTTCAAAACCTTCCGAGAATAGAAAATTCTCCCAACTCCTTCCCTGTTGTTTCAATTCCTCCAGGATAATCAATTTTATGAGGCCGAAGTGACACGGAGTAGTTTTCATGCTCAAGGGTTGAGCTCTAATCTTCTTGCAAACCTTAGTCAAACTTTTATGTACGAAATAAGGCAAATTAAGAGGAGTCTTTCCTGTGAAATGGTCCAGGAGTTTGAAGTGATACATCATAAGTTTATCATACCTACCCTCCGAGGTGATGTACAGTTGGATACCTTTGAACATCTTCTGCCATTCTTCGTCTAGATAAGAAACTAGCATACCTTTTTTCCATGCCTTGTGTCTATACCCCTCTTTCAGATAAACTCTGAAATCCAAATTTTTGGGAGCAGTGGTTTTAAACCAGCTCTGACCGGTTCTTGGTAGGCCTGTTGCTGCAACAATGGTAGCTTCATCTACCACAATCTCTATGGACCCGATGCAAGCCTTGTTCCCATCGAAAGTATTTACAAAGTATTTTGTTGTAGACTGGTGGCAACCAACTTGCAACCTCTCAACGAATTCAATACACCCTGCATTCAAAAAATTCTTCTGGAATTCGGGATGTGTCTGTAAAAAGGATAGGCTATCCAGTTCTCTCCTGAGTAGATCACTGCTGCGTCTCCTCCCCATACTGTAACTCAGAGATCCCAACAATTTGTAACCCCTGCAACTGCTGGTTGAGCCAAAGTTCTGCGCTGTTGAAAGCATTTCGGGCGTCGATTCTGTTTTGAAACAAATGAAACTTTAATAGACCTCCATGAACAATGTGTGATATGGAAACCACAATTTGATTTGATGTTGTCAGGCCGACGGTACCTCCTCTGTACCTGCATCACTGAACTCGAACTTGCCATCCCTGATGCCATGATTGTGGAGCGTGAGTTTCTGAGCCGGATTCGCATCACAATCCTATTTTGACGTGCAGAATTTGAGTTTCCATCATTACCCACTTCATCAGCGCATGATTTGGATATGCCTGACGTGGGATGATCATATCATCATTTTCCTTAAGACGTGGATATCACGCTCGTGATTCCCGCTTTCTTCAGCCAACGGCCCGTGGAAAACGCCCCTTAACTATTGATAGTTTCCACTTTAAAAAATGAAAGGCCCTGTGGAAAACCCCCGTTAGCTTTGGAAAGTCTCCACTTTCACCAGCGCACGACCTTGAAAGAATTGCTCCATAGCTGTGGAAAGTTTGCACTTTCACCAGCGCACGACCGCGAAACTGATTCTTTGATATTTTGAAATTCACCACTTTCAACAGCGCACATACTTATGAGAAGCGCTCTTTAGCTTCTGAAAGTCGCCACTTTCCACAGCTAACACTCAACTTTTGGACACGTGTTAGCTGTTGAAAGTGAATTATGAAAATTTTGAAAAGAATACTTTATGGGTCATATTATTTTCTAAGACAAAAACCAAAACCTAAGTTTTGCAACTATAAAAACTCAAAAATGACTTGAGGACACTACCGATAGCCATGCTATCCACCACAAAACTCGACCAAAAGGACGGTTTCATTTTGGGAGTTAACAGGCTGCATAAAGTTTCCTGCAACATCTTGTCACAAACCAAGAAAAACCATCAATCTTGAAAACAAATTTTATACAAGATTGAAAATGATGTCAACAAAGTCTTTTTTCTCTTCAAGAAAATGGTCGCATCTTGTACTTCATCAAAGTACCTGGGGTTTTCCTGCATCTTTGTGTACTCAATATCAACTTGCAAGCCGACAAACACCATCGACTAAACATAAGTCGAAAAACATGATCGACACAACATAGTAATCAAGACAATTGACAAAAGTCGAGACTCATTTGAAACATATTGACATTCCAATGACAAGTCGACATTCATGATACCAAACCATGTTACAATAATGAATCACTCATAGTGAAACTATTATCAAGTTCATTGTTTACACATACAAAATCACATGCATGTGCATAGCTCTTCAACTCTCCTTCAAGTAAAAACATAGGTACATAAACCCAAAAACATGTGGGTAAATAAGAGCTGAAAATGAAAAAGATATATGGCTGCAACAAGTGAGTATCATACCCATATTTTACATCCTCCTGGCGAAGTTGTGGAACAACAAGAATGCCTTCAAATGAATTGCATTCTCATGCAAACTTCCATCATACAAGTTATGATACACTGCTACAACTTTTAACAGAAATGCATACATAAGGTTGAAAAGTGCATCTACAAACAGAAAAATGCAAGACTTATTTGTTCAAGAAATCTAACCATTTCTTACCAAGACAATTCAATGGTGACTTTTTATGCTAAACATCGTCTTGTTCTGAATCATCTTGACCCACATCGATGATGGAATCTCCTCTTCTATTCTTTTCAGTCTCATTATCCTTCTGCTTCTTGTGATGTGGATGAGTGGTTGGATGCAATGTCCAACAATGGTCAATGAGATGACCTCTCTTCTGGCAATGTGGTCAATCTTTTCCAACATTTTGAAACATGATGGTTATCTAAACCACAATATGTACATGGACTTTTTCTTCCTTTTTTACATGAAAATTTACCATGCTTAACATAATCAAAAGCAACCGAATTATAGGCAGAAATATACCTTGAACATTCACCTTTATCGCCTTCTTGAGGAGGTGAATTTGAAGAGTTACCAACTCTCCTTTGAATACCAACAATAATTTTCTTGTCCTCATGGCTATCACAACTCTCTTGTTTCAGAAATTTTCATTCATTTTGAACACACTCTTTGCATGCTTGAGGGATTGAACAATCAACAAAAGTTCATGAACATTCACCTTTATCGCCTTCTTGAGGAGGTGAATTTGAATAGTTACTAGCTCTCTTTTGAAGACCAACAAAAATGTTCTTGTCCTTATGGTTGTCACAACTATCTTTTTTCTCACATGTGCATTCGTCTTGAACACAAACTTTGCATGCTTGAGGGATTGAACTTGCAACAAAAGTTGTTTTTGGAACTGTTTCCCTTGTCTCCTCAACTTTGGAACATGCTCCATCTTTCTATTCATATCCAAGACCCCTATAGTTGGGCCTCTCCTAAAAAACAATAGGCTCAATAATTCCTTGTGCATGCTTGCCTAACCCTCTACCTTCATAGATCATTTTTAACAATAACTTGGACCCTATTCCCCTAGTGTGATTTTCAAAAACACCAAAGCGTTCATCTTGAGAGGAATTTGAAGAAAAACTAGCATTACAAACCTCATTTTCATGCATGTACTTCGTAAGGGTTTCCTTTGCCTCATGGAGTTGAGTCTCCATCTCATTCAACTTCTCAAGAAGCTAGTGCTTCTCCTCCTTCATGGCCATCAACTGCTCTTGAAGGACAATGCTCTTTTTTCTATCTTCCCACATCTCTTGTACCACATCTCTCATGGTTAGAAACTCCTTCAACATCTCCTTGTCAAAGAACTTGGATAATGAAGATGTATGAGAACTCTTATTGTTTGAAGCTTCCTCCATATTTGCAAGATATCAAACTTCAACATAAAACTTGCACAATAATACCAATAGCTAAATCTCTAGCTATCAATGGCAATCACATGAGAAAAAACTATGCTCTGATACCACCTGATCTGAAAATAGGGGGCTGACTTGTTTTTCTATGCAAGCACCCTCTACTCCATTAAAATTAACTTTTCATGACCTTGCTCAATGTCTTAGTTATGCAAGATAAATTATATTCCATGTTTATGCAACTTCTAGGTGTTTATGTGTGAGAAATTTTTAATGGTTAAATATGTTGTTTAAAGAAAAAACGGACCATGGCTCATCCGGGCATGACCTCTTCTACTGGTGGCCTTGAGCTTCCCTAAGATTCCTTATGGAAAAAACACCTATAAAAGTCCTCAAATGGATCTGAAACCTATCCCAATGTGTTCATAGCATAACAATTAGTCAAAAATGACTATTCTATCACAGAAAATAGACTTGGGCTCATCTGAGCATGGACTCCTTCAATGGTGGCCCTAAGTTCCCTGAAACTTCAAAGTAGAAAAACCTAGTTAAGAAGTTTCCAAATGGATTTTAAAATAGTACCAATGGATTCATAAGATCAAAAAACCCCGAGATGGGCTTTTTCGGGACCTCATTTGGCCAAAAGATGAAGAAGTTAGGCCTCCTGCCATTTTTCTCCTTCAAGCTTGTTGTCTCTAGTTTGCCAAAACACACTCCTGTGTGAGTAACCTAGATTCTGGGCATTTCCCATGCCTAAACCCAGCATGGGCACGCATGCCCACAAAACAAACAAATTTTTCACACCGTTAGCGAAACTAAGCCCCCAAAGGCGGAGGTGTTGGGCGCATGGGGGGCCATGTGGCCACGTCCTAGCCCAAAAATAGGCACTTGTTCCAAGGTTATCCATGGGTGTGACAAGTAGCGGGTGCACGATTTGGGGGACCATTTAAACTCCCATGCAAAGGTTCATGTAGCAAGGGTCATATGGCATGTATTAAGCTAGGGGCTTGGGGCTAAGCCCCAGCCCGGACGCGCCCAAAATATAACATAGTCAAAGTTAAATACTTCTGAAAATATATAGTTAACAAGAACTAATACGTGGGCTATCGGTTTTTATACCTTGCCAAGGCACTCCAACATGGGGTGGAGGTCTGGGGTTCGATCCCCATAGACTCCATATAATTTTAAACACCCAAAACATTACACGGTGCCACGTGGCACCATCCAATTTACCAAAAATGTGCCATGTGTCAAAAAATGATTTTCCCACGTCTATCAAATAAAAAATTGCCACATCATCATATCCAATCACAACTTGCCATGTTATCACCTGCCATGTCATTGTTTCCACATGTGAAGTCGTACCCCTGCCACATTAGCTTGTACAGACTGTACAATCAACATTTATTTTTCTTGTTTGGAAAATCGAAAAGAACATGATATATCACTCATTCGACGCTTGTTGTACCCTGTTCGAAGTGCGTTGGGTTTGTGAAGATGAGGCCTACGCTCCTATTTATTTTGAGGTGATTCTGGACACTTTTAGTTTTGGGCTAAAATTTTACCCCTGTTCCAGATTCTGATCACCCTTCCCCTCTCTTGCTCCCCCCCCCCTCCTCTCTCTCTCTCTCTCTATCTATATCTCTCT
>ML796881.1:92805-112306 GCA_009831015.1 Picea engelmannii
TCAGATAGGGATAGAGAGATAGAGGGAGAGAATGACAGAGAGGGAGAGGGGAGAGAGAGAGAGAGGGGTAGGGGGAAGAGAGATAGAGGGGTAGGGGAAGAGAGAGAGGGAGGAGAGAGAGAGAGGGAGTAGGGGGAATGGAGAGAGAGAGGAAAATATTTAGAGGCATATAGAGCATAAGAGAAAGGGGGTATAGAGAGATATAGATTTAAAGAGAGAGAACGGGGAGAGTCGGGGAGAGAGAGTGAAAGAGTGAGAGAGAGAGAGGGAGAGATAAACATAGAGTGAGGGTGAGATAGAGCTAAATGTAGGAGAGAGATATGGAGGGAGGGAGGGAGAGAGGGGGAGAGAATGTGAGAGGTGGAGAGAGAGAGAGAGAGAGAGAGAGAGAGAGAGATGGGGTAGAGAGAGGGGAAGAAGGTGACAAGAAATGGGGGGAAGAGGGGGAAGAGAGAGGGGGAGAGATATAGAGGGGGGTTGACAATGAGTGAGAGAGAAGGAGAGAGTGGTTGGAGAGAGAGAGGAAGCTATATGGAGGTAGTGAGAGAGAGAGAGAGAGAGATTGGGAGGAAGACGGGGGAAAGAGAGGTATTTCATGTTAATAGGAACACGCGCTCGTTCTTGTTTCTAATAATTTGTGTGCATTATTTTTATTTCAAATTTTTGTTAGGAATGCGCACGTGTTCTTGTACACGTGTTTCTCAAGAACGCACATGCAATCTTGAGAACACACACACATTCTTGGGAATGTCCCTATGTTGTTTGTTGAGTGGAGGTTTAGGGTTTTATGAACCTATCACATCATGAATGCGTGTGCATTCCTAGAAATATGCACATGTTCCTGCGAGTGTGCATTCTTGTTGACCCCCTTGCCACTATTTTGGCCACCAACTTCATGCACTCACCCACCATGCATCCAAGGTATGCCTCAAGCATATACTCCAAAGATAAACCATATATCATCATCACACACCCTTAAAAACACACATACAATCATACTTGTAGCTTTGTGACTGACCTATAACAACAGATCACTGATGTAATTAGCTTTCTCATCTTTTGTAGTCTGTTACTATCTTTTTTCCAAAATTTACCAGTTCATGTTGGAACACAGACAAACCCAGGGTTCAACGCTACAACATCGCACCAACAAAACCCTAACTACCTGCCCTTTCGGCAACACCTCAGAAGAAGATGAAGTCTCACCCAAGGTAGAGGCAGGGGTGGTTGCAGGACTCAAGTGTCTGCAAACTTAGTTGGGACACAAATCTCTGATTCTAATCACTTAATAGAGAACTCAGTAGTTAACATTCATCAATATTCAGTTCTTAGTTACAATGTAGTAAACCCTAATTACAACACAACATAGTGTTCAACCAGATATGGCATCTAGCAGCACTTAGCATGACAAAACATATCAGATATTAACAGATTCAATACTAAGCAAATGTATATAAGTCTGATCTAACATCCATCCATACTATTAAGAACATAGCATTAACATGTCCATATATCATCTATCTATGTTAAAGCACTAACTAGAAAAGCATATAAACACATCAATAGATTGCACAAAGAAAAACAACATAGTATGTATGTGGTTCACCCCCACCTTAGGGATACGTCCACCAACTCTTCTCTTCTTTATTATCTTGGGTCAAGCTTCTTATAGGCACAGAGCATCCAAGTTCCACTCCATAGAGGAGAAGAGATATGCGCACCTTGTTAGATCCTCCTTCCTTGTGTTACAACACAAGGCCTTCCATAGTCTATAACAACCACTTGCACTCATCTCTTCAAGTCTCACCCGATATGCACAAAGAATATACAATCCATACTTAGTACTTATCCCAATATCACATAGATATGCTCCTCCTTAGCACTTATCACAACATTCAAATGCTCATCGACATCACATAGATGCCGCTCTTTACATCGCCTAGACTTCTATTTATACATTACAAAACTGGCCTAAAAATGGGTAAACCCATGGGCCGACATCCTCATACCTATTACATAATACCAAATCCAAAAAAGGGCCCTAAAAGGGGCCGAGATCCCGTGATCTCTACTTTGTCTTGCACTCTTCTTTTGAAATCCTATCGAAGTCCCAAAATTAAGTCAAACATGACCGAGAATCCTCAAAACTTGGTCAAGGGCCAATAAGAAACCAACATTCACCTGTGACTCATCTCGAGGCACTCTGATATGATTAATTTTGATTCAAAATCCTCGAGCTTGGCTCGAGTTTCTTCGACTTGTTGTTGTGCTATGGCCTCCTATTCAGTGAACTCTTGTATGAATGCTTCATTGACAGGTTCCTCTAGGCGTTGTTCAACTGTAGTGACAACTTGCTCCAGTTCCACTCCTCGACCTTCGATTTTTGTGACCAGTTGGTAAGCCTCATCCTATACAGGTTGGAGCCTCTGAGTTACTTCCATAACTCTTCTCTGAATAGTGTGGACCTGCTGCTAGGCAATGCACTTCTCTTGGGATCGCTTCATTCTTTCCATAGCTGATAGGGGCTTCAATTTTGCCTATATCGTCTCTGCTTGATACTTCGCTTCCTGGAGCTGTGACTCCAGTGCCTTGAATTCTGGATTCGCAGTGAGTTGTTCATACATGTGGGCACTGTGATCACTCAATTTCTTGCATTCTAGGGAAAGGAATTTTATTCTTTCAACTGTGCTTCGAGAAGTTGCTTCCCTTTGATCCCTTACATCCTGTAGGGTGTCAGGTATGGTGCAGAGCTCTAAATCTATTATTTGTTGCTATAGTTGTTGGACAACTTCTGTGAGATGCTCTATTTAATGCCTGACTCGGTCTTCAGCCTATAGCTCTAAGCCTGTCACAGAGTGGAGTGCTCTGTTTACTGCTTCTTTCACTTTGAGTTTCTTTTCAAGCAATTGCTCTTTTTCTTGTTGCATTTTTGCTTTCTCCTCTTCAAACTTGGCCTGGAGAGAAACCTTCTCCTATTCTGCAACTCTACGTTGTTCCATGATTTCGCCTTGTACTTTCTTCAAGGTTTGGGTGGCTTGTGTTGTTTCCTCTTGTGCACAATGAAGCCGAGATTCGACTGCATCAGCTAATCGACGGAGTTGGGATGGCTCATCTCCCAACTCTAGTTCTCCTGATGGCAGGGGCATAGTGGACATTGTGCGGCTGGACTGAAGGGCCTTTGGTACCCCTCTGAACTTGACCTTAAGTCTTTCATACATTTCCTCTTGCTTAGCTTCTTGTTTCTCCACGATTTCCAGTGAATCTTAATTGAGGGTTGCTATGATGAATTCAAATTCATCAGTGGTAAGCACGTTCTTCATATTGGTCATAGTGGCTCTTTATTTCTTCTAGGAAGAAGGTTTCGGGGGAGAAACCTTCCTCTTCTTCAAGGGATCGGTCTCTTCTCTAGGCGGTGTTACTTTTCCTTGTTTTTGTTCAGTTCTTATGCCATTTATTTCTTCCTCATCACCCCATCGGTCAGGTGATACTGAAGAAGTATTTCCTGAGGCACTTCTTAGCTCTTGTTCCTCTTAGGTATTCTTTGTTTTGCTGGGTCCGGGTGTATCATGCAAGGTTTCTAGGTTTTCAGGTTCATACATGTCTGCAGGGTCTGCTAGAATAAGGAGGTATGTCGACCAGTCCTTAGTGATCTCCTCAAGGTCCTCTTTCGTGATCTTGTAGTACGACTGCAACTACTCCTTATGTTCATCGGCTCACGCTGAGGTAGATGAAGTGTTGATCTGCACAAAACTTCATCAGAGGTCAAAATTTTTGTAGGGTGTTCGGAGTCATGTTAGGTTCATCTTCTATGGATCTCTTCAGCTGAAGGTAGTATATATGAAAAAAAACATTCGACTACCACTGTTTATTCATATCAGTTGAGTACCAAAGTGTAGCAAACTTCACATAAACCGGCTTGAACGATTCAATATTCGGGAAGGTCTCACCTTTCATCATCTCCCAGGAAACAAAGGTGATAAGGATCAGGAGCCAGCTGAAGTGGAACTCGTAGCCCTGATCCTGTGCTTCATGACAATATAGCTCCAGCTGATTCACTAGGTACTTCACCCAGTTCATCTGTAAACCTTCTATGCACTTTCCTGCGAGGTCAAAAACAAAGCCTGTGACTTGTGTAGGTCTGTTCTTCCTTACTAACTTTCCTACAATTAACTGATAGGCAAGGCACACTGTGCCATTCTAGATGGAGGCTACCTTGTAGCCTCACATTCCCTTTTCAACATCTCCATATGTATCCTTGATATTCTGTGCTAGTGCACAATCTGTGGCTTTTCCTAGATTAAAATCCTGTGGGTCGATTCCTTGCATACTCAAGCCTGTGATCCTATTCATCAATGTCGGGTCAACCATGATACAATGGTCTAGCCATAAGTATCCTCCATGGTAATATGAAAGAAATAACTTGACAGAGACATTGACTTCGTGGTGCATTTCGAAGTGTGGGATTTACATGACATTTAACAAAGTGGATTGCGCGAGGTTCATCATCCATGGCTCAGGGATTATCTTTGATTTCTTCCCCTTCCTCATGGTCAGGTATTTATATGAGGAAAGTATAATGTAGTTTTTGCAATATCTGAGGTTGAAGTCACTGAACTTCAACGCTGTGATCTTATCCTGTTGTGCTCGAACTGCATGTATACCCTTTGGGAGGTACGTAGTGACCATGGTGTACTTGAATTCTCTTGGCATGTTATCTCGACTCACTACCCCAGCCAGAGGTGGGATGTGTTAGCGTCAGAAGTCACTCCTGGATTGCTTGCAGGAGCAGAGCTTGACACCCATCAGTTTAATGTCACGATTTGTTTAAAAGGGGTGACCAAATGGAAGCAAACTAAGAACAATATCGTCTCAACTCAGAAACTAGGCCAGGTATGCATTGGCAAGTGAGGTCTTAGATAAACTCCAAACAGTGAGTTGCAATACGGGTGAATAGGGGGAAGACTTGCATAAGAAAAGTGCGAAGGTCCATCATAAACATCAGGTTTGTAACAGACTGGAGAAGAAAGCATTCGAAAGAAAGATCCTCTTACATTCAAACACAGAAGACCAGAGAATACAATAATGTCACAACAAATCCTTTATCATAACATAACTGCAACAATCCATGTGAATCATTCGATCATGAACTCTATGATATGAGATAAAAACATAGATGAAAAAAGGAGAACTGTTTGTCATAAAACAAGAAATCTCAAACGCGGATACACAACCCAGAGAACTAGAATGTTTGTTGAAGCTTTATAGTCGGGAGCTTAGCTCTACCATATATAGATACAAAAATGGCGCAAACGCCTTCATATACTTAGAACGACAACAACAGCGGAATCAAGACACTGCATTGAAGGCTTTGCATCTGCATGGCTTCTAACAGTCAACATCTGAAAGATCGTGCAACTTATGTCAGACGCAATCTAACTCTTGACAGTTCCAGCAGCGAATCGACGTGCCTTTAATTCATTGCCGGGCTTTCCCATTATGGCGAAGGCGATGTCTAACCACCACCAACCGCCCTAATAACTGCTTCATCGGGATTGAGGATGGCCCGACCAACTCAACATTTCTGCAACGTGGAGGGCCTCCCGCGTAGCCACCTAGAATAACTGAATGGCTTGAAGAATAGACGTGGAAGCCAGCACGGAAGATGGGGCACAACAATGGAGTGATGGGGCCAAAACTGCGAGGGGAAAGAAAGAACCGATGAGGTGTAAAAGAGGTGGCGGGGGGAGACATGTGGCGGAAGACGATACGTAGAAGGAGCGGGATAAAAGACATAATGGGTGAAATTGCGGTGGGAGGCGGTCGTGGAAAGAGGCGGGACACATGGCAGGCGATAGATGGAAGGTGAGACGGGAAAAGGGACCACACGAACTAGAAAAGGGGAGAGTGACAGATGTCGGAGGATGAGGAAAGGGAAGAAAGGCGCGAGCCTCATCGCACGGCCAGGGAGAGAACAGATGGTCACAAACAATGACATGACAGGGAGGGGCCCACATTGGTTAATCGCAGAGTGACAGAGGATGCCCAGGTTGCTTGTGTGCCGTTGATCCGGGCGCTCGAACTACAGCTGTCGGAGAGATGCACTTTCGATTCTGGACCCCCCACCTCCGCTTAAAGGTAGAAAGGCAGGGGGGGGTCCGGAATCACCTCGTGCACCGTTGATCTAGGAGCTTTGATATTGACCATCGAAGAGGTGCACCCCAGATTCCGGACCCCCCCCCTCCGCTTAAAGGTAGAAAGGCGGGGGGGCTCTGGAATCCCATCTGCGCCGTTGATCTGAGTGCGCGGATGCCTGCCGTCTAGATCCGATTCTCATTTAAACATGGACACATTTGCATCCCGAACTTAGGACAAGTGGGGTTTTAACCCATTCTTTACATTCTGGCCCCCCTTACAAGGAATATTGCTAACATTCGGCTCCATGGGGGATAGAGTCATCCCTGTGATGCTCTAAGAACTTCTTTGCAGATTCAGTGCCTTGTTATTGGGCTATGGAGTCATTTATTAAACTGAAAACAAAACAAAAACAATATTTACAAAAACAAAAGAGCCGACTGCGGCTCACAGAAAACATTTTTTCAAGAAATTCCCATTTACTCGGCCACTAAAAACTTCTTCGCCTTCCAGATCCTGCAACCGGTAAGTGTTGTTTGAACATCCTTCAAGGATCTTGAAAGGCCCCAACCAGAGGGCGTCAAACTTACTGTGCTTTCCCCTGTCCTTCCTGGGTGCGTCCCACTTGAGTACCAGGTCACCCTGCTCGAATTCTTTCTTTCTGTTCTTCCTGTCAAAAGCCTGTTTGATCTTCTGTTGATGATTGTAGGCTCTATCCATGACTTGTTCTCTAATCTGCTGCACTTCCACCATTTGATGAATCCTTCTAACCACATGGTTAGGTTCTCCTTCAAAGTCTTGAAGGAAACTTACCACAGATAAGGTGAGTTGAGTGGGGAAGACGACCTCTATTCCGTAAACCAGTTGGAAAGGTGAGATACCCAGGGATTTATTTGTTGTTACCTGATCAGCCCAAAGAGCAAATTTGAGCTTTGAGTCCCAGGCTCTTTTATTGTCCTCCATTAGCCTTTTGATAAGCTCGATTAGGCTTTTATTTGAGGACTCTGCCAGTCTGTTTCCTCGAGGATAGTATGGAGTAGAGTGAACCAATGAAATTCCAAATTGTTCACAGAACTCAACCAGAGGTTCAGACCTGAAGGGGGCGGCATTGTTAGTGACAATCCTGCTTGGGCAGCCAAATCTGTCTATGATGTCTTCCAAAAGGATGATGATTACTTTGTGAGAAGTGCTCCTGGTGGGAACAACCTCTATCCACTTGGTGAAATAATCAGTCGCAGTGAGGATCCATCTGTGCTAGCCACTTGAGGGAGGATGAATCTCTCCGATAAAATCCAATCCCCACTGCTGAAAGGGTGCCGAAACTACTGCAGGCTTTAATGGCAGAGATTTGAGATTTTGCTTACCTAAGAACTTCTGGAATTTGATGCAAGCTCTGACTTCCCTGCAGACATTAGTGAACAAAGTAGGCCAGTAATACCCAGCCCGAAGGATTTTGTGGGCTGTGGTCTTCCAAAAATGATGACCTCCACAGAGACCGCTATGGAAATCAAACATCACCTTCTGGGCTTGTTGTGGGTCCAGAAATCTCAATAGTATCCCCAGAGGGTCTTTCCAATACAAGGCTTGGTCAACGAGACAATATCTGACCGCTTTGAGATTTAAAGTTCCGGCCCTACTCTTTCCCAATCCATCAGGGGGATTTAATTCTTGCAGAAAGTACAAGATATCCTTGTACCAGGGACATGCTGCTAGGGGTATGATGTCTTGAGAATTCTTGCCGGATGACTCAGCTTGCTAATTGATGGAGTTAATCCCCAAAGCCTTGCAATTGGATTCATCCAACAGCTTGGCCAAACCTTGCCCCTTTATCAACTTGGTGGTCTTAATCTCCAGGTCAAATTCTAGGATCTTCGTGATCCATTTACCCCTTCTCCCGTCTATGTCAGGCTGTATAAGAATGTCCTTCACAGAGGTTGAAGGGACATATGCAGTGATATTTGAGTGAAAGACATAGATCCTGAAAGGTTTGAGAGATTTCACTAAGGCATAGGCCTGCTTCTCCATGATATTGTACCGGAGTTCAGCATCTCTCAACACCTTGTTGTAGAAAGCAATGGGTTTCTCTCACCCTTGATCATTTTTCTGCAACAAGATTGTTGCTACCGAGTCATCAGAAGCAAACGAGAAAATCAGGAAATCTTTAGAATAATCGGGACTGATTAGAACAGGTGCCTCAGTCAATGCTCTCTTTATTTGGGCAAAAGATTCCCTGGGTTCAGCAGTCCATTTCACTTCATTTCCCTTCCTGAGCATGGTTGTGATGTGTTTCACCAGCTCGACAAAGTTCGAGACGAATCTCCTCAGAAAGTTAACCTTCCCCAAAAATGCTTGAACTTCCTTCTTAGACTTGGGAAGTGACAGGGTCTAGAGTGCCTCTACCCTGCTAGGGTCAATCCTTACTCCCTCTGTTGACACTATGTGACCTAACAACTTCCCCTCCTTCATAGAAAAAAAATATTTTTGGGGGTTTAAGGATAGGCCATACCTTCGACACTTCAGGAAGAACCTTTTCAAGTGGCAGCGGTGCTCTTTATCAGTCTTGGAGAAGACTGTGATGTCATCCAGATATATCACCACAAACTAGTCCTTCTCCCCGATGAAGGCTATGTCCATGGCCCGCTGAAATGTTTCTCCTGCATTCATCAGTCCGAAAGGCATCTTGGCATACATGAATGTTCCCCAAGGAGTGGTGAAGGTTGTTTTTTCTTTGTCCTCAGGCATGACTGATATCTGATTGTATCCAGAAAAACCATCAATCATGGATATCCTAGATGCATCGGTTACCCTCTGTAGTATGTGTTCCATGTTGGGTAGGGGATAATTGTCCTTCCTGGAGCTTCTATTCAGGTTCCTGAAATCAACGTAGAGTCTGATTTCCCCACTTTTCTTTCTCACCGGGACCAAATTGGCTACCCACTCAGAATATCTCAAGGGGACAATGATCTGAGCATCCAGCAGTTTCTTTACCTCTCTCTCCATGATAGGAAGCAACATGGGATTTATCTGTCTTAGCTTCTGCTTAAATGGCTTAGCCTCCTCTTTCAGTGGGATCTTGTGCTCAATGACTAATGTGTCATACGTCTTGAGGTCTTCGTAGGTCCATGCGAACACATCGACAAACTCCTTCAGCAACTTAGTATATTCGGTTCTCTGCTCCTCGGTCAAACCCCTTGACATCCTGACAAACTTGGGCTCCTCTGGTGTGCCTATGTTGCACTCAGTTGTGTCATTGTCATCACCTGAAACTTTACCCTTCACTGCCACATCATTTCCATCGAACAGTCTTTCTAATGGGATTAGTCCCCTCGAAATGTAATTGCTCAGTAGTTGAATAATCTGGCGATCAACAATTTTATTTAAAAGTTCCCCAGGGTGACAGTCACATTCCATGTCAGGATTGTCATCTATGTGCAATGTATAAAATTCATCGATGGACTGGAGAAATTTCTCGATTTCCTGATCATCTTCAAACACCTTCCAGTGTTTGACGTTGTCTGGTATAGAGGGCCTATATTTTATCTCAACATCGGATCTGACCACAGGCAGTGAAGGAACTTCGAGCAAGCTAGCTGTGACATCTAAAAAGTCGGCTGAAGCATTTTCCTCCCTTGGAATGTAAGAAATATTAAAAGGCAGGAATAAATTATCAACTAGGTCCCATACCTCATTTCTGTAATTCCTGAGCCGAGGATTCTTAGCCTGATAAATGTTTTTTACCTGCTGGATGATCAACTCTGCATCTCCAAACACAGTCATCTCCTTAATTCCCATTTCCTTGGCATCTCTTAATCCCATAACCAGAGCTTCATACTCTGCCACGTTATTGGTGATTTCGAATTCTAGCTTGTATGACAGAGATATTCTCTCTCGATAGGGTGATATGAATACCACTCTGGCACCTGCACCTAAACTGGAGGAAGCTCCATCAAAGAACATCTTCCAAATAGAGGTGGTTGGAGGGGGTGTCTCCTGATTAAGAATGGGTTGTTTTCTGATCTGTAAAGGAGCCTCAGGGGTGTGGGTGAGCTGTAGTAAACTAGAGCCTAAATCGGTGTCCAAGGCATAGATGGGATGATTGGTAGGGTTGGCTTCATCACTGATTATGTAGGCCAGTTGGGCTTCCCTATATAGTCTTCTATGCTCCCCTCCAAACACTGGGATAGTGGCATATGTGAGGTCCATTTGTAACATTCCTCCAAGTCCTTTTATCCAAGATCTTGACAACAACATGCCAAACTTAGGGGGAACATCAACCACTACAATATCCATAACCATACTTTTCATGGGCAACTGAAACAGGGAAACTACCAGGTCCTTGATGACTCCCAAACACTGAACCCTCCTGGAGTCAAAAGAATAGAGGTCATGATAGGCTCGGGTGACTTCTAGTCCCAACTCTTCCATGACAGTTTTGGGCATGAGGTTGTGAGATGCCCCTCAATCCATAAGGCAATTATGCAATACTTTATCATGTATGTTCAAGGATGTGTAGAAGGGAGGGGATGAATCATCTCTATACTCTACCATGGGACCTAGGACAACTGCAGGCCTTTCATCTTGGAGGTTTATGGAATCTGTGAGAGGGTATGAGGCTTCAGATTTCAACAGCTCAGAGAAGCGTTTTTTGAATTCCCCATGTTTAATTAACTCAGTGAGTGGCACAGGAATTCTGATCTTTTGAATCTCATGTTCGAAATTGAAAGAATATATAGGCTTTGGGATTTCTCTTATTTCAGGAACATGATTATGGAAAGTGGGAGAGAGGGGTTGAGCCTTCTTACCTCTGTGAGCGTCTGTTGCTTCATTAGCAGGTTTCTCTGTTCTAGTGGATTGCTCAGGGACATCAGGTGTTTCTTCCCTTTTGTCGGACCTCAGGTTGTACCTGCCTCGACCGCCGCTAGCTTTGTCTCCCTTGCTCAATTCATTTAGCTGACTGTCCATGAGAGACTCGTCATAAGAAGTCTGAGTGAGATGAGGAAAATGAGGAATGTCTTCTAGGCAGTGGATTTCAGGATCAAGCTCATATGTCTCTCTTTCCTTCTCATGGGAAACCAAATGGTTCTGAAAAGGAGACTGAATTCTTTGGTCTTCTCTGTCTCTTCCCCTTTCTCTGTGCATAGTTGGGGGAGCAATATTATTTGGCCTCCTGAAACCTCCTTTATTTTCGGTGTTCTGAGGGCCCTTATACATTTGTTTCCTTTCCTCCTTCAATCTCTCCACCTCTTTGGTCAGAAACTTCATTATCTCGGTCAGTTCATTCACTTGAGGGTAGGGCAACGATGGGCCATAAGTTGAGGTTTCAGATCTTCCCTTCCTTCTGTCTGTGTCAGCTTTGTTCCTCAGTCTGTCAGTTTTCAATATGTTGGATTCCACTTCTACGACAACGTCTTGCATTTGAGCTAAGGAGGTAGCTCTTCTTTCTCTCAATAGCAGGCAGAAATCAGGATCAAATGCACCAACATATGAAATTTGGGCAGAGGCTTATGAAGGCTTTATCTCTGTAGGGATCTTATTGTACATCTTATTAAATCTTTTGGAGAAGTCAGAAACAGACTCTCCTTCCATTTTCCTTAGAGACCCAAACTCTGTCATGTAGTACATGAAATCTTTTCTGTCTCCCCACTGCCTCAGGAAAACGTTATCCAAGGCTTCAATGCTAGCAATAGATCCATGGGCCAATCATCTGAACCATTTCCTTACCTCTCCATCTAGGCTCTGGACAAATACTCTCATCCAGACATCTTCATTCTCGATATTCAAGTTGTTTGCATAACTGTAAAAAGAAGCTAGGTTCTCTTCAACAGTTATGTCTCCTTCCCCAGTGAACTTGGGCATGTATTTCAAGTAATCCCCAACAGGGAGAGGATTCATAGGATGGGGTAGGATTAAGGGAGCTTATCTAGCAGCAACTATGGCATCCATTCTATTCAAAGGGGGATTAGCACCAACCATAGGGGTATTAGGTAGAGGATAAGGAGGGTGGATGGGAGATGTTGGAAAAGAGGTTCTTGGAGGAGACAACAGAGAAAACAGAGAGACAGCTAAGGGACCTGAATGCGCAGATGCTTCTCTCTGTGCAGTAGTAGCAATAAAATGAGGGGTGGTGAAACCTTCAGAGGCTTGAGTTCTGTGTTGAGGCACAATTTCCAGGGAGGGGGGAGTGACAAGGATCTCTCTTTCTGATACCATACTAGGAGGAGAAAACTCAGCAGGAACACTCCCAAAATTCAGAAAATGAGAAATCTCAAAGGAAGGACGACTAGGAAGCTGAGAATAAGAAAATGGACTTCTCACAGAAGGGGATGGCGTATTACCTGTTTCGACGATGGAAACTTCTTTTGCAGAGCTCTTTCCCTTTCTGCGCACTACTTCTGGTGTAGCTAAAGGCAAGTGTGGATTAGACCTCGTGTGTCTGCCTCTCGAAGCCACAATTGATAGAGCAGGTTCTCCCCAGTGAAGTTGTCACAATGGAGTCGCCAGGTGCACAGTAGCAATCTTCAAGTTCTGATATCTAATGCACCTTTAGAATCAGTTGATCTTTGTCATTCAATCCCAGGGAAAATATTCAACTTCGTCCCCGGCAACGGTGCCAGAAATGTTAGTGTCAGAAGTCACTCCTAGATTGCTTGCAGGAGCAAATCCTGACACCCATCAGTTTAATGTCACGATTTGTTTAAAAAGGGTGACCAAATGGAAGCCAACTCAGAACAATATCGTCTCAACTCAGAAACTAGGCCAGGCATGCATGGGCGAGTGAGGTCTTAGATAAACTCCAAACAGTGAGTTGTAATAAGGATGAATAGGGGGAAGACTTGCATAAGAAAAGTGCGAAGGTCCATCGTAAACATCAGGTTTGTAATAGACTGGAGAAGAAAGAATTCGAAAGAAAGATCCTCTTACATTGAAACACAGAAGACCAGAGAATACAATAATGTCACAACAAATCCTTTATCATAACATAACTGCAACAATCCACGCGAATCATTCGATCATGAATTCTCTGATATGAGATGAAAACATAGATGAAAAAAGGAGAACTGTTTGTCATAAAACAAGAAATCTCAAATGCGGATACACAACCCAGAGAACTAGAATGTTTGTTGAAGCTTTGCAGTCGGGAGCTTAGCTCTACCATCGATAGATACAAAAATGGCGAAAACGCCTTCATATACTCAAAACGACAACAACAACAGAATCAAGACACTGCATTGAAGGCTTTGCGTTTGCATGGCTTCTGGCAATCAACATCTGAAAGATCGTGCAACTTATGTCAGATGCAATCTAACTCTTGACAGTTCCAGCGACGAATCGACGTGCCTTTAATTCATTGCCGGGCTTTCCCATTATGGCGGAGGCGATGTCTAACCACCACCAACCACCCCAATAACTGCTTCATCGGGATTGAGGATGGCCCGGCCAACTAGACATTTCTGCAACGTGGAGGACCTCCCACGCTGCCACCTGGAATAACTGAATGGCTTGAAGAATAGGTGTGGAAGCCAGCGTGGAAGCCAAAACTGTGAGGGGAAAGAAAGAAGCGATGAGGTGTAAAAGAGGTGGCGGGGGGAGACATGTGGCAGAAGATGATACATAGAAGGAGCGAGATACAAGACATAATGGGTGCAATTGCGGTGGGAGGCGGTCGTGGAAAGAGGCGGGACACATGGCAGGCGATAGATGGAGGGTGAGACGGGAAAAGGGACCACACAAACCAGAAAAGGGGAGAGTGAAAGATGTCGGAGGATGAGGAAAGGGCAGAAAGGCACGAGCCTCATTGCACGGCCAGGGAGAGAACAAATGGTCACAAACGATGACATGATAGGGAGGGGCCCACGTTGGTTAATCGCAGAGTGACAGAGGATGCCCAGGTTGCTTGTGCACTGTTGATCCGGGCGCTCGAACTACAACCATCGGAGAGATGTACTTTCGATTCCGGACCCCCCCCCTCCGCTTAAAGGTATAAATGTGGGGGGGGGTCCGAAATCACCTCGTGCGCCGTTTATCTGGGCGCTTTGATCTTGACCGTCGAAGAGGTACGCCCCGGATTCCGGACCCCCCCCCTCCGCTTAAAGGTAGAAAGGCGGGGGGGCTTTGGAATCCCATCTGCGCCGTTGATCCGGGCGCGTGGATGCCTGCCATCCAGATCCGATTCTCGTTTAAACATGGATGCATTTGCATCCTGAACTTAGGACAAGTGGGTTTTTAACCCATTCTTTACATTCTGGCCCCCCTTACAAGGAATATTGCTAACAGGATGTAATCCGATAATATGGTTGAGATCAGCTTCACATTGGCTAGGTCGTCTCTGTGTTTAGTTCACTTTTCCGTTGATGGTCGGGATGGTCTAGCTCTGCGAGCAGTCCACGGAGAGTCTTTGACTCCTCTCGTCAAAGATGATTGTACACCTACAGACATCACTCTTTTAGACATGACTCTCTCAGTCATGAGGTCGATGAGAACTTCTTTCACGGACTCTTCGACTGCGCTAATTTCTTTAGACATACACTCATGGTTGAATATCTCAGGCTCGAAGAGTAACTGTTCAATGCAATGACATAGATGGTACTAACACAATGGTTACTTGTGAGAAATCAACTATGTGGTGAGCTCTGATAGTCACAATTGGAGAAAGTGTTCTCATTGCGTGGCATGATGGGATAAATAGATAAATCGACAACAAATCTCTTGCAATGGGCGAGAAGCCTTCATTAACTCGGTTATGTCCGTTGTGGTGTGGTCCCAACGGTATGGTGGTGAAATTTATGACCATAAATGTCTTTCTATCCGTTTGGGTTGTTGGTCGAATGGTATACTGTTCCAACAACTATATTGCTTCGCCATGGCAAAGTGCCATGTGATGTTTTTCTGATATTCCGGTGAAGCTCTAATTTTGCAAATTTTACTTCTACGAAGTTCCCTGGGGAACCTTATGTAACTTTTCAATCTTATCTCTCTTCTTACTTAGTTTTATAGCCTTCTTTCTAGTGAGTTTCGTCTCAAAATTCCTCTTTCCATTTCGATTCTTATCTTCTTTCGATAGAGTAACTTCACGTTGTTGAGAATATTTCCTAGAAATCAAGGGTAATACTTCATATGTATATGGAATAGGTACTTCAGTCTTCGGTGGGTCTTCTAATGTTCGTCCAACTTTGACACCCACATCTCTAGTTTGAAATAGCTTTGCGCGGTTCTCCTGTTCTTCAATCAAGTGTGTGATCCTCCTAGTCATAAAATATTTCAACTCTTGCTTCTTTTGTTCTATGACTTCTTCTTCTTTTCTTATGGCCTGATCTTTTTCAATCCAAGGTTTCCTTAGTAACATAGCAAATGGAGCATTGTTATCAATAAATTTAACAACTTCAACTTCTTCCCATTTCGAAGTTCCATGAGCACTCATAGATATCCTGGTAAGTCTTCAACATAGGGTTATCAATGTTCCTCTAAATGATCCTATTCCTCCCAATAAATGAGTCATAGAAGGCTCCCCTAAAAGTTTCCAAGTTCTTTCTGTCATGATATTCATCTGTGTTTCATCATCTAGAACACAGTCAACGTCGAAGTCTCATATTCTTGCTTCAATGTAATCTTTTTCTTTAAAGACCTCTGATAAACTAACATGTCGGTGGTCATTTATGGTTTCTTTCATTTGTATCAATACTTTGTCGGATTCTTTCTAGGGTTCTGTCATAATCTCAGTTTCTGGATCTGCCTTAGGGTTTTCTTGGTTCATATTCATTTTTTCAACCTTAGCAATCATTCTAGGGAAATTCAATACTTCATGGTCCAGAGCTTTTCAATAGAGGAAAATAGGTCTTCCACCAGGGAATTCCTTAGCCAAATGTGCCAGTCTTCTACAAATGTAACAAAGGGTTAATCCTCTCCTTCTTTTAAATTATCCCTAACCTCTCCCGAACTGCGCTCTAGGATCATGGTAGCTAGCCTGCAACAGATTCTTTCTAGGGTCCTGCATCCATTCGTTAGTCCAAACATTCTTTCTATGCATAGGTATAACATATCTTTCACTATTCTTACCAGATCTATTCATATCAAATCTTCTTTCTTCTATCAGTGCCCTAGTTTTCAAGCCAGGATAAATCTTATCAAACGTACCTAGATCCATACTTTAGAAACACAAATTTCCACTAATCTTATCTCCAGTAGAGCACAAAGCTTCCACATCTAAAACTTTTCACTATTCTTACCTTTATCAGATCATAAAACGTTCAGATCTTAAAATTGTTTACTATTCTTACCTTTATCAGAGCACAAAGCATTCAAATATTACCTCTTTTCTTCAGATCAGACTTCTTTCTTTAGCACAGAGCTTCACAAATCAAGTAGAATACTGTGCACTAGAGTGACAGATATACGCATAGAGATTTCACAATTTCAGGTCAGGACTTTGCACAAATCTTATTTTTCCTCAGTTCCCAACAATCATAGTTTCAGGTACCGACAACGGAACCATTTTTTGGCACAGGGGTAGACCCAGGGTTCAACGCTGCAACAGAGCACCAACAAAAGCCTAACTATTGTCCCTTTTGGCAACACTTGCGAAGCAGATGAAGTCTCACTCGAGGTAGAGGCAAGGGTGGTTGCAAGACTCCAGTGTCTACAACCTTATCTAGGACACAGATCTATGATTCTAATCACTTAATAGAGTACTCAAGAGTTAACATTCATCAATATTCAGTTCTTAGTTACAACACAATAAACCCTAATTACAACACAACGCAGTGTTCAACTAGATTTGGCATCTAGCAACACTTAGCATGACGAAACAAATCAGATCTTAATAGATTCAACACTAAGGACATGTATATAAGTCATATCTAACATCCATCCATATTATTAAGCACATAGCATTAACATATCCATCTATCATTCATCTATGTTAAATCACTAAGCAGGAAAGCATATGGACACATCAATACATCGCATAAAGAAAAGCGACACAACATGTACGTGGTTCACCCCCACCCTGGGGATATGTCCACCAACTCTTATCTTGTTTATTATCTTGGGTCAATATTCTTAAAGGCACAGAGCATGCAAGTTTCACTCCACAGAGGACAGGAGATCTGTGCACCTTGGTAGATCCTCCTTCCTTGCATTACAACACAAAGCCTTCCATAGTCTATTACAACCACTTGCACTCAGCTCTGCAAGTCTCACCCAGTATGCACAAAGCATCTACAATCCATACTTAGCACTTATCCCAATATCACACAAATATGCTCCTCCTTAGCACATAGCACAACTTGCAACTGCTCATTGATATCTCATAGATGCCCCTCTTTACATCACCTAGACTTCTATTTATACATTACAAACTAGGCCTAAACATGGGTAAACCCACGAGACAACATCTCCATACCCGTTACATAATCCCAAATCCTAAAAGGGGCCCTAAAAGGGGCCGAGATCCCACGATCTCCACTTCGTCTTGCGCTCCGCTTTCGACAGCCTGTCGAAGTCCCAAAATTAAGTCAAACATGACCAATAATCCTCAAAACTTGGTCAAGGGCCAATCGTTCCTCTCTTGTTGCACACTAGTTGACCCGTGAGGATGCCTTGCTAGACACATGTAGGCTAACCTACAAAGATTTCAGTAACTAGGGTTTTTCATAAACCCTTTCCCTTTGCAGCTCCAAAACTTTTCCGTCAAACTTTGTTCTCTTCCTCTACTTCTCACAATCTCAGATTTGTCAATTATAACTGCAAATAACCTTTCACAAAACATATATTCAAGTAATTTCAATAGGTGAAAATATGATTCCCTTGCTCTCCTACTTATACTTTCCAAGTGCCTTCCTCTAGAAGTTTCTTTGTAACTATTTTACCCCTTTATCCATCTTTTAGAACAAACCCACTTTCTTTAATTAGTCAAATTATAATTTCTTTACCCTCAACTAACTTCTTGTTGTAACCACTTTATTATTTAATTAACTTATTATTGCAATATAACTTTACCCATGATCAACTCCTAGTTACAACCAATTTGACTAGTAAAATTCTTCTAGGAGCTTCTAGAATAATTGACTTCTTTGACTTTCTAGGGGCTTCTGGATAACTCAAAAGGGTTCTCCAACTTCACTAAGTCATATCTCCTAAACCATGAAGAACCATGTGACGTACCACATATCACCGGAAATAACACAACATGTACTATCCATCTATGATAGTCTCACCTACAAATTTGTTGATCTTCATGTCATTATTCCTCATACAATTTCGGGTACCTTAACGACACCTTTGGGGCTATCAGAATATGCTACCGGACTTAATCAACTGCACCCAAATAACTCACCATCGATCTCGATCATATCAATCAACTTTACAACATATCTATACCTTGCCAAGGGTTGACATCAATCTCTAAGGGTTGACATCAGTGACAACCAACTGTCCAAACCAACTATCTAAACCAATTGTCCAACATTTACAAATTTTAAGGAAATAAAATTTTGATTATGTGTAGAAAAATTTACCTATAGTATTATGTCACATAATCCTAACTCTTTAAAAAAATAGGGTTATTATGTTACCTAATCCTAACTCTTTAAAAAAAATAGGGTTATTTTCTTTTGTATGACTATCTTTTAAAAGGAACAAAAAATATATATACATGTCGAAAGTATAAACTACTAATTAGTCCACAACAATTTCCCATTATTCAACAATTAATCGACATTAGCAAAATTGACAACTTAAAAAATGTTTGAGCACTTGATGTCGATTAAAAGACATATTAAATGTCAATTAACAAGTTAATGTCACTTAGTCGACATTTGTTGGTAGCAAAAAGAGAAACAAGAAAAAGTTCACCAATTTTAATTGATTTTCAACATTCAAAATGACCTTGCTCAATAAATCCTAATTCAAACGTCACTAGTGAGCATTACCCCACTCATTGCTTCAATGACCTTACATCTAATGAGCATTACCTCACGCATTGCTTCAATGGCCTGACGTCTAGTGAGCATTACCCCACTCATTGCTTCAATAGCCTTACATCTAGTGATCTAGAAATTGAAGGAGATGGAACTCAACCATTATAATGTTTGCTACACTATAGAAAATCCATATCTTTAAGAATTGTGTGCTTGTGAGTTTATCTGCTAAGTATTACTTAATCATGTCTATTAATAGATTTGTTGCACAAGTTGGATATATTAATTTTATAAAAATAAATATTTGATTATTTTTCTATTTCTATTTATTGATAATAATTGTTACCATCCACTCAAACCAACTCTAGTTTATAAATATAATAACAAATTAATTGTAGTAATATTAATATTAATCTTTTAAATAAAAATTAATAATCTATTTATAATATCTTAAT
>ML796881.1:112469-138944 GCA_009831015.1 Picea engelmannii
TTGGAATGCGGGAACTCCTGGTCAGAGAAATTACAAGAAGAAGAATCATATTCCTGCTACTGACCATCAAAGCCCATCTGCACATTACCATGTGATATTAATGGTCCTTGACCTACTGTATATATCACCCTCTAAGAGAAGACTATGAAATCATTGTACGAGTTTTCAGTTGAATGTATCTAATGAACATAAATTAGATACGAGAAGACTATGAAATCATTGTACGAGTTTTCAGTTGAATGTATCTAATGAACATAAATTAGATACATTCCACTCTTGGACAGAGATAAATGCCTCACCTGCTTTCTTGGGAAGAGATCTCCATCGACCAACTCCATGAGTTTTAATGTATTCACTCAGAATCTTGTCCTCGCTAGCAGTCCAAGCCCCACGATTCAGACCGTCCTCATGTTTTACCAGATCGATTTGTAAAACATGTAAAAATGTAGAGAGAAAGAATGACACAAATAAGAGTGAAGAGTAAGATAATTTTTTAGGAATTTTTTTTTGGTTTTGTTTTTATAAAAAATAAATAAAAAATAATGTTTTTGGAAGGTGATAAAAATATAAGTTTTAATAAAAAATAAAGTGTTTTTTTTTTAGAAAGCAACAAAATTGATATTGATTGGTAATGAGAATAGTTATTATTAGTTAATATTTATAAATGTAGGACTATTCATTATGGTTATTTGAGGAAAAACAAGTCACCTAAATGATTATTTGATGGGGTAGATGTTCATCCTTGCTTGATTTCCATCCCTACTGGATGCATTTGGGTTTTGGTTCCTTAACCTATTTCCTTCGTTTTAGGTCTTACCCCAAGACTAAAATGAGGTTTCAACATAAATAATATCCACAAGAAAAGTCAATTTTCTTTGTGCTTCTTCTAGTTGGGTCTAAAATTTTCCTTGTGCTTCTTCTAGTTGGGTCATTTGTTTTTAGGTAACATTTAACCTAATCCCATACATGAAACTAAACACTACCCTCAATTATGCTTTAATAAAAAATATTTAAAATAATACTACTAATAATAATAATAATAATATATAAATATACATGTAAGTGTTGATATCAATCTTTGTGTTTTCTAACTTAACTTTAGTATTTGTTTTCCAACTTATGAAAAAAGTAAATGTAAAGACAAATATTAGGATTTCTCAATTTGGTCCCCCCCCCCCTTTTAGTTAGCTTCATTGGTCTATTATGTAAAACAAAAAAATTATTTTGTTTGTGTTTTCTAACTTAACTTTAGGATTTGTTTCCAACTTATGAAAAGGTGCATGTAAAGATAAATATTAGGATATCTCAATTTGGTTTTCCCCCCATTTTAGTGAGCTTCATTGGTTTATTATTTAAAAAAAAAATATATTTTGAATTTTATTTTGTTTTTTTAATATATGTTATGGGATGAGGTTTTCAAATTTCATGTTTTTAAACATGTATCCTAGAACAAGTGTATAAAAATTATATGAAAAAGTGGTGGGATTATATATATATATGTGTGTGTGTGTGTGTGTGTGTGTGTGTGTGTGAAAATTTTAAACATGTTTTAGAAGGGTGAATACTTGAAATTATGTGGTTTGAGTGTACTAGATGGTGATGTTATTTGTTCGCAAATGTTAAGTTTCATTTTGTCTTTCCATGTGTTCAAATGGGTTGGGATGTATAATGCCATATGTATGATGAAATGCTTCATGACTGGATGCATGTATTTGGGATGTAGCAATAAGAAAATTAGATCCAAGTCTCTTGCACATTCATATTATTACATGCTCTTGGTTTTTAGCTCGATTGTCTACAGACATTTAACTTTAAAGATAAGTATTCTACCTCCATCATCTTACCATGACTCACCCTTGTGGAGTTAGTAAAGTATGAGAATATATTAGACACTTATATAAGTACTTTGATAATAATAAAAAATAATTCAAACGAGTTTAAAACCCTAGTTAAAAAGAGGGGAAATGGTTCAAATATTATTGTAGGGATTTGATGTTCCATATCATAGTACCTCCCAAGAGGAGTAGAGACATAACAAAGGAAAGGAGAAAAAGAATAATGTAGGGAATTATAACATAATGTCCCATATCTCTACGATGAGTGTAACCATTTGTGTATTTTCCCTTGTACTCTAATTTGAATAAGAAGAAAGTCATAGTCCTTTGTATTTTTTTTAGTTTTCCCATGTCAAGTTTTCTAGTGCAAATATTATGTTTATAGTGCTCATTGTGTGTCTTTATTGTTGTAGTTTCATTCTTTATTTATCAATAGTTCAATAAGTCTATGTGGTGTGTTATTTTCCTATAAAATCACTAAAGAATAGTCTCATAGTTGAGCATAGCATGCATCCTTAAAGATCAATTATTCTTAATTAGTTTCTCACCAAAGATCACACATGTGCTAATTGCAAGTTACAATTTTTAATTTTTAATTTCTCAAGTAAATCCATTACATCAAATTCTTGTGAAAACAAAAATCAACATTCAATTAACTTACTCCATGCCAATGAAATAGCACATTAACCCTTAATTTATCTACCAACAACTCACTATTTTCAATATAAATGAAGCCGTCTACATATAAGCATAAGTCAATGATTCACTCTTACCCCTAGATACCATATAGAGTGCCAGTTTATTTGCACTTTTCTTGAATCCATTTTATGAAGGTACTCATCCATTCTTCCATCCCATGCCCTTGGAGCTTTCTTAAGTCTATAAATATCCTTATTCAAGTTATAGGTCATGGTTTTTATATGTAATTTCATAACCTATTGGGTGTTCCACAAACATCTCCTCGTCCATGAAACCATTCAAAAGTGTGTTGGAAATACTAAGACAACTGAGAGCGGGGGGTGAATCAGTTGTTATTGTTCTTAAACAATTTAATGCCTATTAAAATGTTATTAACCTTATTCAAGTGATCATCAAGATTATTCAAGTCATGAACAACAGAATAATAAACATCAATCACACACATGATATACAAAGAGACAAATATTCATGAGGAAACACATAAAGGGAGAAAACGTCTTCTTCTTGGAATGATAAGCAGTGTTTTAAGTTCTCTACATCATATTTCTTTGAGCACCAACTCAAAATGAGGCTACAACCTCTTCTTTAGCAAGTTGCAACTTGTTGAGAGAACCAACTCTCTAGTTTGTCTAGCACCCACTAGAAGGAAGCACCAACTCCCTGAGTGTTCCAACACCAACTAGATGGAAGCACCAACTTCCAGTCACACATGAACCAACCTGTATAAAATAGAACAATGGTTCTCCCTTGCACCACCCTACCACCCTGGTTTTCCTGGCTACAATTAGATGGAAGCTACAACTCCCTGTGTTCAAGAACCCACTTGAAACTCTAAGGAAAATAGTCCTCCCTAGCACCACCCTACCAACTTTTTTCTAAAACTTTTCTTGAATAATACTTTACAATATTACAAACATTTTAATGTTTACCAGTTCTTCTTTGTTCTGCAATTCTGGTCTGGTTCTGTCTGTTCATGCTCAGCTCCACTTGTTGTTTCTTTCCATTTTCTCTTCCTTTGTTTTTCTCATGCTCTTAGGTTCTCGTACAGTCTGTTGTTTTCACCATTTCTGCTCTGTCCATATTCTGTTCTTCATCTTTGCATCTCTCACACGTTGTTCGTTCTTTCTACTTGATTACATATAGTTCAACCTGTTTTACCGAGAAACAACAACCTTCCTCTGTCTTGGCATATTTCATGTATTCATGCTCTCATCATCTGTTACACTCTACATCTCCAATGCTCAATGTCGGGAATATCAGAACGCACAAGAGCCATGATTCCAACGCTCATGAACAATGATTCAGCCTCTCAGGAACAATGATTCAGTTAGTCTAACTCAATCGTAACTAATCAAGAAATCATGAGATGAAACAACAACCCTTCGATCATATTTAGATTGATCAACACCATTGGATTATACTCTGAGGTGAAGCTTGACAGCATTAGCTCCTTCCCCTATCTTCCGCTAATCTGACCATGGGTGATGCTATCATGTGACCATGCGATTGTGGGCGTGACCACGAAAAATTAAGACATGAGCATGTTCTGGCCCCGCAATGCAATGGGACCGTCGATCTCATGATCTTGATGGTGCTCATGAAATGATGGTTCAAATCTGTCCACTCAAGTTTGTGGATAAGATCTTCCCTTCCTAAATCAATGACTGAGATTTACTTCGTGATCCACGTTGCGGGTGTTTCAAATCTCAGATCTTTCTTTTCCCATATGTCAAACTTCCGGAGTTGAAAATCCATTGACGTGTGTCCCTCTCAGATCAACGGTCCTCGTTCACTTTAGGAAGTTGACCTTTCAACCAGATAAAAGGTTTTGCGGTCCCTTTCTCGATCAACGATTTATTTCACGGAAACAAATCAATGGTCAAATTTGATCCTTACACTCATTCTTTAATTGTTCAATCTGACGGCTAGGACTTAATTAAACATTGAGATGGATGGTTCTCGAAATTTCTCCCTTTGAAACTTTAGGATTTCAACTTCTCAAACTTACACTATCTTTCCACTGTACTATGATCAATGGTTTAGAATACACCCGTAGTGGTCTTTCAGATCGGACGAATCATGTCATTGTTGACGTGGTCTACCACATGTCCTTGCTAAGGTGGTCCGCTGACATCGGTGAGACGTGTAGGCAGAGTAGTGGAGTGTGGAGGCAGCGCGCAGTAGTGGAGTGTGACGTGTAGCAGGTACTGGAGTGTGATGTCAGAGCGCAGAGGTGGTATGCATGAGTGGTTTGGTGGTTTACTCGGAGGGGGGGTTAGGAGGTAAATGGTAATGAGGGAGGGGGGTCCGAGTTAACATGAATGTGACACGTATGAGGGTCCCACATGGAAAATACCACCAACTCAGACCCCCCACCCCGATTAAAGACAAAAATTTTGGGGGGGTCTGATATGCCCTGTCGACGTAGATCTAAGAGATCGAATATCAACCATTGAGATTAGCATGCCCTTCTTCTAACTTATCCCTTCCTTCCACTTTAGAATGATCTAACAACTAAAATTTACTTCAGATGGTTTGACGGTCGAGGATTATTTAGGTTCTCCTGCTCTTCGAACTTGGGGGATTTCAAATATCAAACTAACGCTCTGGATCAGACGACCGAAATCCACTTCGGATGATATGATGCTTGAGATCTTCTTCAGATGATCTGATGACTGAAATCTTCTTCAGATGATCCGATGGTCGACAATTTATTTCGGCTCTTTGGATCTCCGGGATTTGGGTATTTCAAATCTCAAACTGAAACTCTTGAAGTGATTTCTATGGAGCGTAACTTCCTCACATATTTAGACCCGAAACAAATGTCGTTCATTGATCAATATATTATATCAATGGCTCTATCTGTCTGCAATGAAAATTTTCCTTGGATTAAATCCAACAACTCTCTATATTTGTTTATCATATCCTCCCATTTATTTCAATCCAACAGCTGACACAAATTCGGGTGATCGAGATATCAGATATCAACCCTTTCTTATCTTGTCCTTCCATTAATTCAATCTGACGATTGTTGGTCCTTTGGATCCATGATCGAAGGACCACTGTTGTTCTTCCTCCTGAGCTTCTGATCTCTCCGACTTAGAAGGTTTTCTAAGTGTTCATGGGTCTCAACCTTTGCTCCTCCCACGAGTCTGTCTCTAGGACCTCATCTGCACTTCTGGACCGCTATCTCTTCTGAGATTTATCGTCTTCTGCACTCTCAAGGTTTGGTTCGCTATTGTTCTTTCCATCAATGTCAAGAACATGATTCTTGTAAAACATGCCAACAAAGTGTTTACTTGACATCTAAATAGAAACTTCTCCACTTAAATTGAGTTGTTAATACCAAAATAGTTCTTATAGTATCTAATCTTGCAATGGTAGAAAAGTTTTCATTGTAATATATACATGGTTGTTGTGAATGATCCTTTGCTACCAATCTAGCCTATACCTTTCAACTGATTCATTTTCCCTATGCTTCACTTGAAAAAATGATTTGACTCTTGTGACATCATTTCCTCGAGGGAGATCAACTAGTTTCCATTTTTCATTTCTTTATATTATATCAATTTTGGTATCCATTCCATCATGCTAAACTATAGTCTTGATTGCATCTATTCATAAAACCCTGGGTCAACTTGAACATAAGAAACTAGTGGAAAATTATAAATATTGTCTTTATTATTAGTCTTTTGATAATTTTTTGTAAAATTCTTTACCTTTCTTAGATGACTTGGAATTGATGTGGGACTTGCACTTAAACTTTATGAACACGTTTTAAACAACAAAACTTGACTACCACTCAAACTTTCAATATGTTACTAGAATTTGTGGGAAGAGGAGAGATGTCATCTTTTTATGGATCCATTTCCATGGTTATTTGGTTTTCTTTCTTTACATATTATTTCCACAACCACACTCCCCCTTCATTAAAGATTACACCATGTTTGAATACATCATTTTTGAATAACACTTTCCTTGTTATTATATTAAAGAACTTATAACACTTTATCTCCCTACTCTAGGAAAAGAAATACACGTTTCACCTTTATCATCAAGTTTTTTCCACTTCTCTTTGGGAACATGAGACTAAGGAATGTATCCAAACACCCTAATATAAACAACACTTGGATTTATTTCACTCTAAGCCTTTTGTGAAATCATTCCCTTTACACTCTTTGTATGACATTTATTTACCAAGTAAATTAAAGTAGCTWSAACCTATACCCCCAAAAAATTGAAATCTCTTGACCTAATCCTAATCATATTTTGTGTCTTTTAGATATTTACATAGAAATGAAAAACAATATTAGAGAAGGAAAACAACCACTATGTTTCTCTATGGTAACTTTAAAATACTTGAAAAAAATAAAACATTCTAATTTCTCTAAGGAAAAATACCCATGCTCTTGAATTTAAATTATCAATAAAGGTATTGAAACACTCACACTTACCAATACAAAGTGTTTTCATTGGGACATATATATTTTAATGTATCCGTGCAAGAGGTTCCTTGGTCCTCCATGATCTTCCTACCAAAAAACATTGTTTGTTGTTTTTGAAGAATGCAACTTTCACATATTCAATACTTCTACTCCATCATTGGAAACCTATTCACCATATGTTTCTTATATAATAAATGAAGCCATGAAATTTTAAATCATTGAACATCATATGCCATATCCAATCTCATTATATAGGATATTTTTCAAAGGTTGAAGTATACCACTTCCAAGCATGATGGAAAACATTGTTCGCCATTGACACCTCTAGAATAATTTTACTTTTGGGAACTCACACAAATATGATGGTAAAAGAACCCATGTGCATTCCTAAGAACACATACATGCATTCCTAATAACAAATGCACATTCCTAAGAATGTCTTCATGCTCTAGGAATTTGTGCACATTCCTCCTTGGGTTTTTTTTAAAGTTGTGGTAAGTCCATTTCACCAACAAACTGTGATGCATGTTTTAAAGGTGATTGGCCAAATTAAGGAGTGGAAATTGAGGAGATATTTACAAACAACTACTAGAATATGTGATGCAGGAGCATCGTCAGCAAGTACACTTGGAATGACAACTCAACGCCTGAGAGCTAATCCAGAGTCTCGAACGTTGGTCGTTACTATAATATTTCGAAGCTGATAGAAAACAAAAGAGGAAAGATCATGCACGTGGACAAAATGAGCACACATGACCTGAGAGATTAACCCTAGTCTCAATGTAACCATAATTAGATAGAAGTTAGTTCTTTTCTTTTGTATAAAGAGAGATTTTGTAAGCCCAAAAGGGGGGTTACAAGAATTATGAGCAAGTAGGAATTTGCGAATAGTAGTTATTGCTTTGATTTTAGCTGTAATCATTTTCTTGATTTTGAATGAAGATAAGAGAGGAAAATTGATCCAATGTATGGCATGAATATTGTTTACAATTTCCCTATTTTTTTCGTTAGTCTTTTCAAGAATGAATGCATATTTCTACGAGTTCATGTAGCTTTGAAATGCTTGTATAAATATTAAAAATAGATTTTCTTCATGAGTCGGTTCAAGGTGTGCACACAGTTCTCAAAGAGTGCATTGGCAGGGTCTGTTTCGACTCGTAAAGATCAGAATAAATAGTGTAAGACTCTCTTTGCAAGAGGTATAAAGCGACTACCACAAAGAGTGCATAGTCATCGCAAGAACTTGAATATTGTGTAAATATTTGTTGCAAAGAGTGCACAGACCTGAAATTTGACGAAGAGTGGAAGTGACTCTGTAAAGAAGTCAAAGGAGAGAGAGGAAGAACACTCAGAAGGTGAGAAAGGATTATTTTCAAGAACCTTTGGGTCTGAGTCTGATGAATTTCCTAGAAAATCAAGAAGTGCTTGGGAGATCAAAATATTTGGCACTTTCCAAAAAGCATGAATGAGATACAAGAAATGGACTCGTAGGAAGGATAAAGGTCAAATCCTTTAAATCCTTTTGAAAGTATTCTAAGTCTAAAGAAATCTTTAGCTCAGAGGGAATATCTGGACCATCTGATCAACGTCCAGACAAGATCAACGTCCAGGTAAGATTTGGACCATCTGAATTTCCCATAAAAGAAAAAAGTTCTTTGGAGATCAAACTATTTGGAGAGTTCAAGCTCAGGAGGAGTAGAACTTTCCAAGAAGTGCAAACGATATCCAAGAAATGGACTCGCGGGAAGGATAAAGTTCAAAGCCTTTAAATCCTTTCGAAAATCTTCTAAGTCTAAAGAAATATTTAGCTCAAAGGGAAGATATGGACCATTCGATTTGAGCACAAATGGATCATAGTTGTCTAATCAAGGTAAAGTGCACTAACATTAAAGATTTGAACATACAAAGGAGTAACAAGGTCACGAAATTCTGAAATCATCGGAACCTTCCATCATGACAGGACACGTGGCAAGAGATAAACATTTTGCTGACTCGTGGAGTGGAAAGGTCAAAGAGAAGAGTTATGAGGATTCACGAAGTGTGAATTCGTGAAAATATCGCAGTCGTTGATCATTCTGAAATCATCAAGACCATTCGTTGTCAAGGAGGACACATGGTGAGAGATCAACATTTCCCTGACTTGTGACTTGAAGGAGTCAAAGGTTGATTCGCGATAACTCAGGAAATACAAAATTGCAACAAGATCTGAGTCGTTGATCAAAGGGGATATCTGGAGCATTGATCCAGTGCCATCGCAATTTTGGCTATCGGGAGAACGGAGGCAAGGAGACTCCAAAGTCGCGAATCATGAAATTGTGAAAATATCATAGTCGTTGATCGAAGGAGGGATTAGAACAGTAGGAATGGTTTTGTTGGGACTTTGCAACTTAGGAAATCAGAGGTAAGAGTTTGGGGAACTCACGAAACCTGAAACCGCTAATATTTGATATAAGCCATCGGTTTGAGAAGAGATCTGGACCATTGACTATCTAGGGAGATGACTTGTGAAGTGTGAATACACGAGACACAAAATTGAGAAACACAAAACCATGAAGTGCTCAAAAGATTGGACCACAATCATAGCGAAGAGTCACATCAGTGAAGGGGAATAGAGGGGCTAGCATGCATTAGGCTCTTTTTGGGATTTCAAAAGGTGAGAGAGTCAGAGTGACTCGCATGTAAAGGCCTGATACGCGGAGTTGTGACACACCTTTTGATTAGGCGACTGGTCACAACCTTACTCACATAAAGGGAGGGGCTTAACCAGGAGAGTTAGCATCTAAACACGTTGAAGCTAAAAGGCATTAAGGAGAAAGTCACAAGTTCCATATAACCCATGCTTTAAGGGAAAGAGGGCATGTTAAGTGGATTTGAGGTTCTTGAGGGCCAAAGAGTCAATCAAACTCAGTTTCTTGATTGATCTTAGACCAAGAGGTCCCGCAGTCCTTAGGAGAGAAGGGGGGTCTGCATCACTATGCTAATGTGATCATCAATTGGTTCCATTCAAGTTTTTAATTGAATTCTATTTTTTTAACTTCAGAATTTATTTAAATTATAAAAAATAAATTAAAATTTAATTTTCCCTTACTAAACTGCAACATACTTAATTAACATGGATATTGAAGAAAACCCAAACCCAACATCACCACATGAAGAAACACCAAAACCTGTGGTTTGGATGTACCTATGCAGAGCCCCATAGTATTTCAAAACCAGATGTCACTCAGAGTCTTTGATACCCAACTTGGTGCACAAGGTATGGAAGTTATTTGTGAACTACAACAATGTTTGGCCCCCCTCTTTTTGTGGTGTGGTACATCTCATGTACTAGTCATAACAGTTACCAACAGGGTAATACTGCTAACTGACTACATCCACAAAAAAATACCAAGTGGTCTCAACCCCATATATTCCAAACTCCTATGTGGAACTTTGCTCCAAGTAAGTTTCCAACGAATGTTTGATATGGGGGAGATCCTTAAGGAGTGTGAAGGTGATATTTTCCTTGTCGAAAAAATTGTGAACAAAGAAATAACCTTTTAGCATATTTAACCATTTTTTTAGGGCATTCGCATCGATCTGACCTTCAAATACGAGAATATCAAAATTCACTGGTACCTTCAAAGGGGAAGTTCCTCCAAAGTAGCTTCTTGATGAAGATACACCTGTTTTTATCAACAGGGGTCGAAGGATGTGGGAAAATTCTCCATCATTTCGTCCCTCTGTCGCATGAGAGCTTGCTCAGGCAACAGATTAATATGATCTTCTTCTCTATCATTTTTGTTTTCTTCTAGCATGGAGGGTTTCTTGGGGGTGTGAGAGATATTTTACTTAATATAGACAAGATCGATACCCAACTTGCTATACTCGGACCTCATCGGGGACATGCACTAAAAAACCAATCAAGAGAAGCCTACTCTGATACCGTTGATCCATATTATTTTATAGAACAAAATGAAGGCAGAGATATAAAAATGAAATATAAAGAGATATTGCAAGATACACAAAAATATTTCAGTAAACACAAAGATACAATAATACACAATTTCTATTAATGAGGGAAATTTACAGAACTGTAAAAATACAAAGTGAATGAACTCACTAGAATGGTGGCATCTTATATCTGAGAAGAGATGTGATGACTATGCTCATTCGCAAGAATATGAATATGATTCTTACAATGAGGCTCCAAATTCCTTTTTAACATTAAGAAAATCCAAAAACCTAACACTGAAAGATGAAAAACCAAAAGGTTTGTGGGCCCTAATGGGGGTAGTTGTTACGTCAACCTCAGAGGGGCATAACTTTTGCATACAATCTTTTTTTGGGTTTCTCAATACATCATTGGAAAGGTCTAGTCAATAAGAGAACATTCTGATTTCCCCAAGCTACTGTGGTTGGAATTATATTGCGCTCAAAATCCCAAACAAACATCATTTAGGGCCTCAAAACAACCCCAGAAGTTTGGGACTCGAAAAACTATTGAAAAACTGTCAAGGTGGAAAACTGTTTTTTGAGCCAGTGGAATAGGTAGGTGACCACCGATATCCACTTGGATCATCCTCTGAACACATCGAAGAATTTTCCTCTAAATTGTGTGATTTCATATCGGGGAAGAAGAAAGTAACTCATTCGAACTGTTCATAGAAGTTAGAAGAAAATCCTTCGAAATGTTCATAGAAGTTAGAAGATTTTTTGTCAATTTCAAGTTTGGATTTCAACACCAAGTATTGATGACTTTTTTCAAGTAAAAAACATGAGTTTTCTAAGTATCTTAGGTGGAGAGGGAGACTTATGAGGATTTCTCGTAGGCTCAAAATATAAGGGGCTCCATTTTCTAGGGAGGTAAGAAAGATCAAATGGAAAATGGAGGGTTGTAGTGTCTATCACAACACCATACATGCTATAAGTATCTTCTTTTTATTCATGCACAATTTGATATACTTGGATTCTCAATCTGTCTCTACAATTGTTTTTTATAGTCAATAAGATTTCCATATACTACTCTTGTGCCCCAAACGAACCTCCGAGCAAGGAGTTATTCCATCTAGAAGTAAATTAGTGTTGAAACTATACCCTATACAGTTTCAACCATAACTTTCTTGTATGAGCTCTGTTTTTCGCCTGGAATAGCTCATTGGAATCTCTTTTCAAGTTCTTTTGTTTTAGTTGGAAAGATATGGTGTACCAAGGTACACCTTCTTCTCGTGATTTTTGACTACCTAAAAATGTCGTTTAGGTCTTCAAAATCGCGCTGCAAGTTTGTGACCTTCAGAATTATAAACCTTTCATGGAAAATCATCGATTTACCGCAATAACAAACTGCCAAATCAATATGCACCTTTCTTCGACGATTTTCATTCCCCTTTCCTCATTTTATTCTTCCTTTTCAAAGCTCATGCATGCACTAGTTCTCTATTATGTACAAATATTCAACACACACAAGTTTTACATGTGCAATGCCACTATTTAGCACACACAATGCGCATCGATATCTAGTGCGCACAATATTTTTATCGCGCACTAATATCTAGTGCACACAACTTCTGCACTGCACACCAATATCCAATACACACAACTTTTACACTATGCACAAATATTCATTATGCACAAATTTTACACTATGCATCGATATTCAGTATGCACAACTTTTGCATTGCACACCCATATTCAGTGCACACAATTTTTATGTTGCGCACCAATCTTATACCATGCACCAATATTCATCACGCACAACTTTTGCTTTGTTCACCCATATTTAGTGCACACATATTTTATGTCTCACACCATATTTCGTAATATGTAGTCCCAATATGCAATGCACACAAATTGCACACCAATCTCTCACACCCACCACAAGACCTGCATTGCACAACGCCAATACTTACTGCACGTAAGCCCTTTCATTAGTTAATTGATTTTTTCCATAATTCTTTCTCATGACCATCGCGACCATCATGAAAATGACCGACTTAGCTTCCCAAGCCAATTTAGTCACTTGGAAGTCAAAACGACCCCTCCATAAAAACCATTATGATTGCAGTTCCAGCTTGAATTGCTTAGAAATTCAGGGATTTCACTCATACTCTACTCTTTTCCCCAAATTAAACACAACTCAAATGTTGATATAATGAATTTATCAACTTCATGCTCATTGTTGACCCATAAAAGCTCAATGTTGAACCAAAAAGCTCTTATCCCACTCTGTAACATACCCCTAGCCCCAAGCTAGTTCATGCCACTACTAAATCAACCCAATAAAATTTTTGATACCAAACTATAACAGTTCCAAGTCCCCTTTGAGACCAATTGTGTGCACCATATGCCTTATACTGTGCACAACAATTATTTCCCAATGTGCGACTACATCATGCTAACTAACATGAATGTCATGCCCTCACTGAAGAAAACCATGTGCGCAACAGACTTGTATTGTGCATGACAATTGTTTGCCAATGTACACGATGATCATAGCCTTGCACCAGAATCACATTACCGTTACTACTAAAATTGATTAACATATACATTTAAATATGGAATGACAAATAACATGACATTCAAGCTCATGCAACTGTCCATACTAGTTAAAGTCATAAATGCAAGTACTTAAACATACACATCAACAACTAAACTCATTCAACAACCTAGCTAGATATTTGTCTATATTTTTATACGCACAACATGCAGTAATAACCACAATATCTCAGAGTAAAATACACAACAACTATATCAACATTTAACATACATAAGCACAACAAATAATACCACATATATTATAAAATATGAAACCCATTGCAAAGGACGAACGTTCCTCCCAACCGTAGAATTTTTGTTCTATTTCTCAACAACAAGTCACCTCTGATTCGGGGCTATGAATCCACAATAGATGGTGGTCATTAAGGATGGCTAATGTCCTCCTCTCAATAGTCAATTTCCCACAGCTACTTCCAGTACTCCACCAACTCCCTTCCCCACAACCTACACAACCCAAGCGATGGGATTCCCCTTCACTACTCAGAGTCCCTCAGGATTTCCTACTCTCTTACAAGGCCTTCAGTATAGGTTGGAAAAGAAATCTCTCTACTGGGACCTCATGAATTCTACAGTTTCCAAAGGAAATTCATACAACAACACAACGTTTGTTGAACTCTTAACCATTTTCACATAGAATTTTGTTCACAGGTGCACAACCTCTTTTTCTATGAAATTAAAATGCCAAACAACTACTAAAAATGCCCACAATAGCTACCTTCAAGCTTAAACACTCCAAGATCTCTCGTTTTCAAAAAATGTGCATGTAAAAAATGCTCTCCATGCAAAAATGTGAATAATGATTTCTTCTCTCTCTACCTATACAAATTTTCCTCTCTTCCTCTTTCTTGCTTGACTTTCACTCTTCCCCAAGATGATTTTACTCAACTTCCATGCTCTTAATAACTATGGGATGTGATTTCTCATAGTTACCCTCTTACATGAATTCAATGATTGGGATCTAGAACACTCAACTGGTAAATGGAAGGTTCATACTATGGATGATTTAGAAAGAAATGGTCCAGGTTTAATAGACATGGGTAAACTCTCCCCCTTGGACCCCTTCCTTCTCTTTTGGAAACTAAGCCTCCAAATATCCATTTGTTTCCATCTAAAATTAGAGATAATTTTCAATATACATCATTTACATATTACATCACTTAGCTCTCGACGATACATCACATTTACAATACACATCGCTAATTTGGGGTCTAAAAATGTGGATGATACACTGGGTGTGTGTGTGTGAGAGAGAGAGACAATTCCTATATTGTGACATTTTCAAACACCTTCTACCATTGTACGATATCTTACCTCTTGCATCTTGGAATAACATTTACCAATATACCATCTCCTCTCTCTTATCATCCATATGTCTAGGTGTACTATTTTATGGATCACCCTTTAGTTTGACACCATTAACATAGTCTATCATCCATATGTATAGGTGTATTGTTTTATGGATCACCCTTTATTTTGACACCATTAACATAATCTAAACTAAGGAAAGTTTGGTGGATCTCACCAACCTTAAAAAGCAATGTTTCCAACTTCAGTTTCAAGATATTTAGAAACGATAAAAATACTATTTTTGAATATCAAATCACATTCATGCAGAATGATCAATTCCTCAAACCATCATTATTGTCATAGAGTTTAGCATTGGCTCCCTCATTTATTCAACGATATTCCATGATGTGACCTAGAAATGGATGGGGATGGGACCCCGAATCGGTTAGCGAGTGGAAGAAAAATAGAGCATAAATATGAGAAAATCAAACCAAACACGACACACGAACAATCACACAATTGAAACAGTGATTTATGTGGAGACCCAATGTTGGGAAAAACCACAGGCAATGATAGTCGATATTCTTATTATTCAAGGGAGAATTACAATAGCCAGCACATGGATACAACCATCCTCTCCTCACAAACACACTGTACTCCATAGTATTGTGTCTTGCTCACACACTCTACAAACATTGTACTCTCACCTCTATGGGTATGCTCGTATATAAAACATCTCTGAAACAATTACACTAATTTATTATAATTTGTTCCACTAGTTAGACAATCTTTTCACAAAAGAGTGCATGTATGCACATTCCTAATATAGTTGCATGCATGTGCATGTGACTGCATGGAAAATTCGTTGGCATGTTTTCCAACAATCTCCACCTTGACAAAAATTTACCTGATATATCATGCCCTTAATTAATTCATCACTTTTTGTGCAAGCCAAGAGAAGCCAAACACCATCACAGCTCCACAACTTCTCTGAAAATATTGTTACTTGAACATGTCTTCCCGATTCACTCTAGTATGGACTGTTCTTCCTCCATCAATAGCATGCCTTATAAAATGATACACTTGTCCATTTTTATATGTTGGACTGTTACAAACACACAACACTTTGACCACCATGGAACACCACATCATGTACTTGTCCATACTTACCCAATATATCCTTGCATTCTTTCAAGACATAAATTGAGGTAGAAATCCTCTCATCCAAATCTCATGAATCATAACCACAGACTAAATGACTACAACCATTGTAGGTGATCCTTGTGCTTTTGTGCTTGAAGCACCCATTTCCATGCCCTTCACCTAGTTTTTCCATGTGTCTACTGACAACACAAACTGCATGTCAAATGCTGACCATTTCCCCATCGCAATTATCAAACTTCCTACTAGCATATAATACTCAAGACATATAACCCTTTTCTTCTTCACCAGTTAGGACATAAACCTGAAGAGAACTTACAATGTAAATCCAAAGGTATTTTACCGGTTTCACATTATTCATACTGAATTTCATGAGTATCTTCACCACATACTTCTGTTGTGATAACCAAGCTTACCATATTTCTTGTCTTTGTGTATTTCCATGCCCAAGATTTATTTTTCTACTCCCAGATCCTTCATAACAAACATCCTAACCAATTGATCCAACCTGTTGATCTCAACCATGCTTGTGCTTGCAACAAGCATAACATATAAGACCAAGATAATGAATATACCATAAACACAATGGTTATACTCGCTTCATGTAAAATTTGGCTCACCATGAAGGAATCAAAATCTTGTACCATTTTCATGACATGATTCTACCCATACAATGATTTTTGAGTTTGTAAACAAATCTTCTGTTGCGATTCTCAACTAACTATTCTGGTTGTTCCATATACATCCCCTTATCAAAAAAAATCCATGTGAAATAGTTTTAGCATCTAGTTGTACTATCACAACTAGTGCTAACACAACATGAATAGAAAAGAGATTTTAACAACTGGTGAGAAACTTTCAGGGAAATCAATACCTTTTGAATACCCTTCTACTACCAGTCATGCTTTGAACCTTTCATCTTTTACTATGTTTGATTTTATAAAAGGAGATTTATCAAACACTGCATCTATGTCCATGATGATTTTGTGGGAAGTAGGATCCCACATTTTTCATCCATTAACACCATCACCATATCAAAGATCTACATGTTTGATCTAGGTCCTACTTAGAACATTGATAAAAAACATAAGCATCACTACCGAATAGTTTCACATTTGATTAATTACCAGATGAATTGTTCATACCTCCTCTGGAATCTTTTAGTCTTTTTCAACCGATGGTGACTGAGTTACCAGATAGAGAAACCACTTTTTTCCACAACTATTGGTGCAACTTGCTATTACTGAACATGCCCATTCGATCCCAACTACCTTGCAATACTCTCCAAGTTCCATGGATATGAACCTGGATTCATCATATATTCTCAAACACTTGATTGACCTGCCAACACATCAACCTTTCTAAACACCCACCTTTATAACTTGGACACACTACTCCATCTCAAACTTTTCATTCGAACAACTTTGACCAAATCCGGCCAAGTCAACCCAAGTGAACCTTTGTCGCTCACCTCCAAGGAATTTACATTGGAGTCTCAATGCTCCACCTTAACATGAACATTCCCTTGACCAAATCCGGTCAAGTCGGCCAAGTAATCCTTCACTGCTTACCTCCAAGCCCAGTTACATTGGAGTTTACCAAGCCTTTTATAGACTTCATTACATGCAATCCATGGACATAATACCATTAGATACCCAAAAAACATGGACCCGAAAAACCACCTACTTTGACTTAAAAACCAGATTTAACTCATTAACTCTTTCATCGAGTCAAGGTTACCCCAACATACATGCCCCCCCACATATTCAATCTACCTAAATCTATGTCTATACTTTTCATAGGTGACTTGATAAGCTATGGGTACACATTCTTATCCAAGTCTTACAAACGTATGTCCATTTTCATGCAATCAATAATTTTTCAAACTCCAAGGTAAATACATTTTGTTTTCTTCACGATGACTCAACCATCACTGTTGTTGATGTTGCCTTGTTGTATGAGAAGACCCTATATCTTAAGCTTCCACAATTCAAAGCTATTCTTGTCGCTGAATTTCTCCACCTCAAAATTAGAACTCTACACTTTCTCCATTAGCACAAAAATAATCCAAACTACTCCTTATAAAACCAAGTCTTTTTAATATAAAAAAATAATGGTATTCCAAAGTTAAACCCCAAAACATTTAAGTAAAATATTTAAATCCCCAAAATATATATATATATATATATAGTATATTTCTTAAAACCTTTTACTAAAGAGTACACAGATATTAAACAAATAATATTTTAACGTTCTCCACCCATTTTAATTCATAAAGAACGATCCTTTATGAAATACAAGTACTCATTTATTATGCCAAAAGGCGTACAGCTATAGGAAATGGGAATAATTAATGGTATTTTAATCTAAAATCCTAACCTGATGCTTAACAATTGAAGATGCAGACATATTCTTAGTCATCCTCCTAAATCAATGAATGTGATTTATTGTTCATAACTTCCTTGCATTTATGAATGCATCTGTTTACCTGTTTACTTTTTCACATTTACCTAATCATATTAAGAAATTACTGTAAGGCCATATGATTTCCATGTTTAGATGATTAACATAGATTAATATCTATGCAAGCCATGTTTGAATGATTAACCTGCACTATGGATTTTCGTGGGCCTAGCGTTTTTACTGTGCTAATTAGGTTTTTTTTTAACTACATGGGAGTTTTACCAGCCGTAAGCCTTTCAACATTCACTAGCGGCGAGTTAGCGACTGTGCTAGTATAAAAACCATCGTTCATATATCTTAGTATTATATAGCAAGAAAAGGTAGCTTTCATACCCTGTGCATACAACTTTCCAACGATTATCTTACCTAGTGTCAAAACTTGCCACGACACGACTATCATACCCCGTGTGCATTACACAAGAAACACACATCTTTCATATCGCATAACTCAATGCATATATTTTGTGCTCTTATCGCACCTCTTGGATAATCTACCGGTACTACCTGAGTTAGGAGATATTATGGCTCCCTTTGAATAGATTTACCCACGTCAGGTTAGAAACTATCACCCATGTTCAACAAATCTATTTTCTTTAGCACATAGATTGAACTCTTCCTTAAACTTAGGCAGATTTTCTTGGCTTGGCTAACTTGCTTTGATATTCAATGATTGGATTTCTTCTCCTTCGCTCTCTGATCCTTCAACTCTGCACTCTCATACCACTTGTTCGGCAACATAAGAAAAACCGAGCATAAAGAGAGAATGAAACTAAGAACATCAAACCAAACACAACACACCAACAATCATACAATTGACACAATGATTTATGTGGAAAACCAATGCTGGAAAAAACCACGGGCAATGATAGTATGCTACTCCACAGTATTGTGTCTTGCTCACACACTTTACACACATTGCAATCTCACCTCTATGGCTATTCTTGTATATATAACATTTCTCAAACAGTTACACAATCGGTTCACAAAAGAGTGCATGCATGTGCATTCCTAATATAGCTGCATGCATGTGCATGTGATTGCATGGGATATGTGTTGGCATGTTTCCAACAAAACCATCAGTCGTACTTATGTGTATGAGAGTTTCTATCTGGAGTATGAGAGATTCTATCGAGAGTATGAATTTAGTTTATTAATAGATCTATTGTAGAGGTTTCCTCTGCCCATAAACTCACATCATTTTGTTGTTATGTTTTTTTGAATGAATAATGATACATCCCTTTTGTTTTGAGCAGGTTGCAGAAATAAAGTTAGTTATATTGATTATTTATTCTTTCAAGTAATGAAGTAAAATAGCTTCCATACAAGTCTCAGTATTATGTCACCAAAATACATGGTCTTCATCAATATGGCAAGAGATCATTATTTTTTGTTGTTTAAAATCCATTTTTGAATGTAGAAATAGATTCACTATGCTGAAAAAAATCCCTACCTCTATACGAAATAATCACTCAAATCTAATAATCTAACAATTTCTTACCAGATTTAAGACAAATATTCCTCTCAAAAATAACCAAAAAAATCATTTAGTAAAACATTTAGACTAGTACATCATGATATGCATGTTTTTTAATATAAATTCACACATTTACATGCAATCTATAAATTCGACCTTCCTTTGTCTTTGTCATTTTCAGTGACATATTATGTTACTCAATAAATCTTGGGCGACATACAATATTGACAAAGATATATACATACAATATAAAACCATGAAGTGTTTTTACAAGAACTAAATGCAATGGTTAAACTTTCACTACAACATCTAAATATTTAAGAGATTAGTATCGGCATAAGCCAAATTTACTCACATGACCTAATATAATCTATGGAAGAATGAAAAACTGATAGAAAGCTCGCCCAAATCCAAGAAACTATCGAAGTATGAGGAATTAAATTACAATAAGAAGAAGAATGATTTTACTTCAATATTATACTTTGACTGAGGGAGGGGGACTGGTGTGATGATCATTTGTTCCATTGCCATTGGTGTGTGATTTTAACATGCTATTTGTTTGAAGGCCATTAATCGCTTCCAATCAATCGTAGAAATCGAGATGCGATTTATTGACATGTTATGTTTTGATTTTTGTTGATAGGTGGTAGGATAAGTTGGGATATAGAGATACGATTGATTTATATATTGTGTTTTGATTTTTGTTGATAGGTGTTATAGGATAAGTTGGGATATATAATGTTACTTGTATAGGATAGTGAGTTTCATGATGGGATGGGTGTATTTGTTAGGGTCTTAACCCGCACATAGGTAGAACAATATATTCAGATGTAATAAAGGTCAATATTAATAAGTCCTTTCAATAAAATAGAATAAGGCGGATGTAAGAAGACCTAATAGAAGCTTACGCTTCTAGAAGGATCTTCCTCTAGATGCTTCTTTTTAGTATAAATAGGATTCGAGGGTATGAGAACCCTAGCTTGGATATTATTGTAATAGAGCTCTACTCAACTAGAGGTTGCCCCCTTGAAGAGGGCTGTGAACATTGCGTTCATATTCAAAGTGTTATTTCTGTTGTTATTCTTATATCATTTCAGTGTTATTGTGGTGAAGGTTCTAGTTATATTGTTGTTATTCTGCCATTACTAGCATTTTATTTTAGTTATGCATACATTTTATATCTGGTATATTACAAGTGGTATCAGAGCACTTTCCACGGCAGAAAGTGTGGGTTAATTTTTTTTTCAGGGTAGAGACGTATGCCGGTTTCTTTAAGCCACATAGATATGTCGTTACGCGCATAAACCCGTGGTTGAGGGATTCATACACGTAGGAAATACTAATGGTACTTAAGCGCACATTTGTTGGCCACCCTTGTAACCCCTGTTGGTACCCCTTTGAGTGGTAGCGCATCTGATAGCACATGTGTACGGATCGGCCTAAATTACCTGAAGTCCTCTTTAGATAAACCGATCGACCACCTGACTGTTATAGTGTTATTGAGAATACCACTTGGGAAGATACTCTCTAGTACCTCGGTAGTCAGGTAGTACAACTAAGGGTACAGTCTATCCTCCTTAGTTAGCGCCTTGAGATATTGGCCCGAGTACTACTGTTGGACCTAGAACGTATATCAAAGAGCTATAGCATAGGGAAAACCCTTATTTGTAGAACCCTTGAATACCTATCCCTTGGGGAATAGAAACATAAACAAATTAAAAAAGACAAGATCTATTGCCGCGCAACTGTGTTCAGGTTGTCGAGTAAATACACATTTCTTTTTGGTTAAGGATTTGGTCATTTCCTCTCTGCAATATTATTTGACACCTATTCCATTGGATTCATCTCTTTGCCCTTATCACATTCATCCATATCATTTTTTCAGCCAAAATGTTTTACCCCGCCTGCCCCTTTTCAATTTCCTCATCCTCATGGCCCATACTCGTTGCCAAGACTTGGAAGCTTGCTTCAACACCTTGCAATCTATTCTCATTGAGACCCAACAAGAAGTGAAACAACTCAGTGCCAATGTTGTCGCCATCAATACAACCATGCAGTCCTCAATGGGGGAAATCAAACAAGACCTCACCACCCAACTTGAATCATTGTTTTGGGCACTCTGCACCAAACTACATATCCCTACAGATAACCCTTCCTCTTCCTCACCTCCACATAGTGAAGGTGACCATTCCTCTCATTCCCATACCTTGCAGAACCATCACTTTCAACGTGACCTACGCCTTCCATGGGTGGATGTGACCAAATTTGATGGCTCAGACCCCACTGGTTGGGTAACCCAAATGGAACATTACTTCTCCTTATACAACATTACAGATGACTTGGCCAAACTCCGTTATGGTGTTCTCCATCTAGATCAAGAACATTGTCAATGGTTGCAATGGAGAAAAACTTCTCGTTCAAGGGTATATTGCTTGGACACACTTTGTGGTAGAGCTTTATGAACACTTTGACACTGACACCAACCATTTGGACCGTTTGACAAAGCTGAAACAATTAGGAACAGTGGAAGACTTTATAGGTTCCTTTAAGTGCCTAGATTTTAGAACAGAGGGCATGTGTGATGCATTTTTCTGAGAGTGTTTTATCAGCGACCTTAAGGATGAAATTTGAGCCCATGTCCTCATGGCTTGACCTCAGAGTTGGATGGAGGCTACCAAAAGAGCTAAAGAAGCACAATAGGTTGTATCTGCTCAAAATTGCAAACCCTGCTTTATCCCTCGCCCTAAACTAGTGAATCCCACTACTCCCTCTATTCCACTAAAGATCCAAAAAGTGACTAGGGATGAAATGGATAAACGCCAACTCAAAGGCCTTTGTTATAACTGTGATGACAAATATTTATCGGGCCACAAGTGTAAAGAACAAAAGATTTTTATGGCCATCTTTGAGGATATTTCATAAGAAGATGAAGAAACTTCCTCTATGTCTGAGTCACCCGAATCCATTGAAATAACCCCTCCCTCAAACCCTCCTAAAGTAGAACTGATCATTTCCCTCAATGCTCTCACTGGCTTCTCCGCTCCCCAAACCCTCAAGATAATCGGTTAGATCAAGCATCAAAAGGTCATCATTCTGGTTGATAGTGGCAACACCCATAATTTTATTCATCGCCGCATTGCCCAAGAAACTCATTTCTACATCCATGTTGTCAATAATTTCCAAATCATGATTTCCAATGGTGGTTCCGTGAAATGTGGAGGGCGTTGTGAAAATGTGTGTCTCCAAATTGGTGACTACCACTTGAAATCCCATATGTTTTCTATCGACATGGGAGGTTGTGACATTGTGTTGGGTGTAGACTGGATAAGGACTTTGGGTCCCATCCTCATGGATTTTAAAGACTTAACCATGCAATTCGACCAGGAGGACCACCAATATAAGTTACAAGGAATCACCACTGGTTCACCTGCGATAATTAGTTCCCATCACATGGAAAAGATTCCATACAAGAAAAAAAAGGGTCATTATGGTGTTATCACTTGACTCCATGTCATACAAGCAACAAAGACCCCCTCGGTACCGTAAGAGCCTCAAGACATCCTTTCTAAACATCAATTGGTATTTTCTAGTCCATAAGGCCTCCCTCCTTACCATGTTGTTCATGATCATTCCATTCCCCTTGTACCCTGAAGCCTTCCTCCCAATATCCGTCCATACCGTCACCCCTTTTCCAAAAAAATGAAATTGAGAAAATGGTCCAGGAACTCCTTAATGCAGGCGTTATCCGCGCTAGTATGAGCCCCTACTCATATCCTGTGGTCATGATTTTCAAGAAAGAAGGTTTTTGGTGAATGTGTCCTGACTTCTGTGCCCTCAACAAACTTACCATCAAAGAAAAATTCCCCATTCGTGTCATTGATGACCTCCTGGATGAATTGAGTGGCGCCCAATTCTTCACTAAACTAGATCTTCGTTCGGGCTACCACCAGATATGTATGAAAGAGGAAAACAATCCCAAGGATGCCTTTAGAACTCATGAGGGCCACTATGAGTTTTTGTTCATGCCCCATTCACCTTCCAAAGCCTCATGAATCATGTATTTCGTCCTTGTATCCCCCATTTTGTCTTAGTTTTCTTTGATGATGTCCTCATCTATAGAAAAACCTGGACAAACCATCTTTCTCATGTGGATCAAGTTCTCCATCTACTCTCTTAGCTCCAACTTTTCCTGAAACAGTCTAAATGTGATTTTGGCACCTCAGAAGTAGAATACTTGGGTCATCTGGTTGGCAAATATGGTGTCAGGGTGGATCCTAAAACGATTGAACCTATGCAAGAATGGCCTCACCCAAAGACTCTTAAGAGCTTGCATGGATTTCTGGACTTAACAAGGTATTATCACAAGTTTGTTAAGAATTATGGGAAGATTGCAGCACCTCTCACTGCTCTCCTCAAAAAGAACTCTTTCACTTGGACTCCAGTTGTTATCAATCTTTTCAGACCTTGAATATGGCCATGTGCACCACTCCAGTCCTCGCCCTTCCCTATTTCACAAAGACCTTTGTGTTGGAATGTGATGACTCAGGGAAAGGAATTGGTGTTGTCCTTATGCAAGAGGGTCGACCTTTGGCCTTTACCAGCAAGCAACTATCTAAAATAAATATGGGAAAATCCATCTATGAAAAGGAAATGTTACCTATTCTGCATGCAGTGGATTTGTGGCATCGTTATCTATTGGGGCAACATTTCCAAATTAAGACAGACCATCAAAGCCTCAAGTATTTTCTGGAACAATGCATTTCATCCCTAGAACAACAAAAATGGGTGACTAAACTCTTTGGATATTATTATGAGATCATTTATAAGAAAGACAAAGACAATGTGGTTGTGGATGCACTTTCCCAAAAATATGAAGACAAAGGATCCCTTTTTTCTCTTTCATTCATTGTACCAGATTAGCTCCAAGCCGTTTGCCAGGAATGGCTACAAGATCCCAAAAATTTGTAGTTGATCCACCAATTGAAGTCCAAGGCTCCAACTTCCCCAGGGTACTCTTGGCTCCATGAGGAACTTCAATACAAAGGCCATTTGTATTTATGTAAACAATCCAAGCTTAAATCCATGTTACTTTCTGAGCTTCATGCTACACCCACGATAGGGCACTCCGGGTTCACCAAAACCTATGACAGGGTCAAACGTTCATTTTTCTGGGATGGTATGAAACATGACATTTTAAATTTTGTAGTTGAATGTGATGTGCGTCAACGCAACAAGGGAGAAACAGTCAAATTTCCAAGCACACTACAACCACTCCTAATTCCACCTGCTATTTGGAAGGATATATCTATGGATTTTATTACTAGCTTACCCAAATAAAGAAATAAATTTGTTATCATGGTGGTTGTTGATAGCCTTTCCAAGTATGCTCATTTCTACGCCCTTCAACACCTGTTTACAACATCCATAGTGGCTCAAATATTCATGGATCGTGTCTTTAGGCTTCATGGCATGCCACACTCTATTGCTTCTGATCGCGACCCAACTTTCACAAGCAATTTTTGACAAGAACTGTTCAAGATACAAGGCACCGAATTGCATCTTAGCACAACTTATCATCCCCAGAATGATGGCCAAACGGAAGTTGTCAACAATTGTTTGGAAACATATTTGAGGTGTTTTTCCTCGGAAAAGAAAAATCGGTGGGCGCATTGGTTACCCCTAGTTGAATGGTGGTACAACACTTCATACCGTACAACTACACGCATGACTCCTTTTGAAGTGGTATATGGATAGAAGACACCTTCAGTTCTCTCATACTTACCGGGTTCCTCGAAGGTACATGCATTTGACATAACACTTACAACTCGAGAGGATATTCTCCGTACCCTCAAAGAGAATTTGGTCATGGCATAGAATCGCATGAAGCAATTATTGATTAAGGTTGGTTTTCATTGATGTCAACCCTTGAAGAAAGACCCATAGCACAAAGGTTTGGGTAATGGACCCAATAGTGTTTGATGTAAATATGACTCATTATTGTTTTTTCATGGTTGATAAGAAGTAAATATGGATGAACTCCAAAGTGGTCCCCTCATGGTGAAAGCCCTCATGGGAAGATGCTTTGTGGAGTAAGAGAACCCATGCTTAATTGTGGAATAATGAGATGAAAGAAATTGAATTTGTCAGGGAAAATATCCTAGATGGATAGTTATTGTCATGTCATTTATGGTGGTATGTGGAATGTCACATAATTCCTCACGGTTAGAGAGTTATGGCCATGAGAAGTTGGAGACCCCAGGTTTGGGTAATGGACCCAAGTTTGTTTCATGGGTAATGGTATGGTTTATGATATATTTTCAGATAATACTATTCTATATGGATAGTACATGTCATGCCACTTTTATTGGTATGTAGAACGTCACATAACTACTCACGGTTTGAGAGTTATGGCCTTACGAAGTTGGAGGACCCTAATATGTCATCTAGAAGCCCCAAAAGGTCAAAGTAATCAAAGTGGTTTAAGAGATTTTAAAAGGTAAATAATAAATTGAAGTGATGAGTGTATTATAATTCAAAGTGAATACAAAATAAATTATTTCAATAATAATTTTAATGG
>ML796881.1:147426-165579 GCA_009831015.1 Picea engelmannii
TAGAACAATATATTCAGATGTAATAAAGGTCAATATTAATAAGTCCTTTCAATAAAATAGAATAAGGCGGATGTAAGAAGACCTAATAGAAGCTTCCACTTCTAGAAGGATCTTCCTCTAGATGCTTCTTTTTAGTATAAATATGAGTTGAGGGTATGAGAACCCTATCTTGGATATTATTGTAATAGAGCTCTACTCAACTAGAGGTTACCCCCTCGAAGAGGCATGTGAACATTGCTTTCGGATTCAAAGTGTTATTTCTATTGTTATTGTTATATCATTTTAGTGTTATTGTGGTGAATGCTATGGTTATATTGCTGTTATTCTTCCATTACTAGCATTTTATTTCAGTTTTGCATACAGTTTATATCTGGTATTTTACAGTATTTTGGGTGTTGTGATAAGAAAATTAAGTTAGATTTTTATGTATATTATTTAATATGTTTTTAGTGTTCCATTTGGTTTCATAACTTTGAATATAATTATAATATCTCCTTTGTAGTCCGTTTTCTTTTTGACTATTATGTTTCGTTTTACTATAAATTAATGTTATTAGTATTAATTTGATTGGATTATACATGATTAAGTAAATTGTGTCATCTAAGTTATTACTCCATGTTTTAGTTATTTAATTGTTTAGTTATATGTTATTTCTATATATGTTGTTTAAGATATCACAATTCTAGAATAAAATGAATATGAATAAGATATCGATATAGGTGTATTTTTTCTTTTCAATAGGTTTCCATAGCTAATAATAAGGATTTCTTAGTGGTTAAATAATTGATTGGGAAAGGTTTTTTTACCGTACATTTTGTGTTTTCAAGTTGAAGTCACTTTGAGAACCAACATCATCAAATCTCTCACTTATAAATAAAGGAAGGAGAGATGGATTGTGTAAACCATTTTACACCCTGGCCCCTCCACAAAGAGGATGCATCTCTACTAGGTACATCCTCGGGATGCCCTCAGGTTACCCTCTGTTCCGCCAAGTCATGGTGTTCTTGGGTTTCTAGGACGTTTCAAGAATTAAATTGGTTATACTCGTATGCAGGCCACTCATGCAGCGCAATATTGAGCAGACCAACAATAATGAGCGCATAAGGCAACGGGTGTGAATAATAGTATGCCACACCTTTAAACAGGGCCTCACTTCGGAGGCCTTATGGCTTGCTCTGGAACAAGCCATCCCGAGGACGTACCCAGTAGAGATGCATCCTCTTTGTGGAGGGGCCAGGGATGTCTAGGGAGACCTTTATTGCACATTTTTTACAAGGAGAATTTTTGGCAACCTAAAGGGGGATCACAATATTATACTACTTTTCTTATGGTAAATCATGAATATAGTATCGAGTTCAAGGGAGGAAGCTCATGAAGAAAATGTATCAAATATAGATTAATGAGAGAAGTGATATTCCTTTTTCTACAATGGGATTCGTTTTGGTACTTAGGCTTCCCAATTCCAATTGTGATGTCAACCTTATAGGTTCTCTCAACGAAAAGGCCCAATTAAATCTTCCTGTATTGAAAATTTTGAACCCTCTAGTTATGGTCCACTTGCCTTAATCAATGTTTATGAACTAAAATGAAATGAAACTATGAATGCAATGAATGAAGATTGTAACTAATCTAATCCTAGCTAGGAGCTTTAAGATTTGATTGACTTGAAATAAATGTGGAAACAGAAACAAAATGGAAAATAGTCCACAAACTATAGACTATGTAAAACTCAAAGTACCTTTGAGCAATTGATGATGGCCTACAAGTCATTGATAACAAATATTATTTGTTCAAAATCCTTTCAATATTAATAATATCAGACTAACCATCTATGTTAAGTTAGAATATTGTCAATTAAATGAATGATGAATTGGTATCAAAGTTAATATCATGTTGCCCGCAGGGGTGTAGACCGATTGGCAAGTGCCCTGTAAATGGAAGGAAATATGTAAAAAGAGGTCTCAAGGATGTTTCTCACCCCGATTTACTCGGAGGGCATGCTTTCGGGCTGTGATTTTCTCCCTAGCGGTTATAAGGCAGTCAACAGGATTCGACCCCGTGTCACGCGAGTACGATACTGCTGTTGTTACCGATTCCCCTAGTTACAAAAAAAAAAGTTAATATCATGTTGACTAACTCATAATGTAATGAACTAATAGTAAATAAAGAAAATCTAAACATCAAACAAACTATAACATAAAACACACAAACAAAACACAATAGCCAACAAGAATCAATGTTGAATATTCCTTCAAATTCATTAATAATATGTTGTAAAAAATATAAGAAATTCATATAATCTCGTCTGAGCCAGTTCTTAGAAAGCAGTGTATGATTCTCTAGAAAATGTTGACCCTTCCATTGTCTTCAAAGGCTATTTTTATAAGTTCATTTCATAACTTCCAAAATAACTAAGTTTAACTAAAATTATTAACTTCAAATTATTCTAGCTAAAATAATTGCTTCTTGTTTTTCATATTTTGACCAATTTGAATCTTCGTAATAGAAGGAGAAGTCCCAACGACTGACTCTTTAATAATAATATTTTTCCCTCTTTGTACCCTTTCCCTTTGATTTTGTTTCTTCATTTCTCCTTCCTATAAAATTTGGCGATGAATTTATTATCACTCCACTATTTTCTTCCTCTTGTGCTAGAATTTCATGTTGAAGTTTCATAGGGACACATTTAAATCTAAGCATATCATTCCATTTTGCGCCTACTAAAAGTGGTTGTCTAAGCATATTTTTATAAAATATTTCAAGTTCAGTTATCATTGATAACAAACTTGTAGGATGACTCATAAGAAATTCAATGAGCATTAATAAGATAGTAAAATATTTTCCCAATGCATTTACAATGGTGTTCCCTGATAAAACTTCATTCTCATCTATAGAAAACTTCATATCATCTTGGAAGACAATTAATATCTATGTATAAGTATCCTTTGAGTGCAACCAATGATCAATTGCCATGGAGATGGAAAACCAAATTTCTTGATTTTCTTGAATTGTTTTTTAAACTTGATAATGGACAATTAGGCTTCATCAATTTTATTCACAAGGGATTTAAGTCATTCTCCTTTCTCTATAAAATTGGTGACATTTAAAACTTATTCTAATATATCTTTGACTCCAGATTCCTATAGATCTTGATCTGACATGTAATTCATAAATTTTATAATGTTTTTTTCTCATGGCATTTCCTTTTCAATCTTAGGTAAGAGATTGTTGATATCTAACTAAGCATTCTTTAAAATTACTATTCAAAATCTTGATGTAATTCTAAATAACCTAATAATCAACCCATCACATGGAAAATTTGATCCCAAAGCATATTTCTGGCTTCAACCAAATGTTGTGTACCAATATCTTGTTTCAATGCATCATTTAACAATTTATTCAGACTTTCCTTTTCTTCGAAAAGAGTATTAATACTCTAGGTATTTTGTTCAACCTGGTCTTCAAGACTTTTCATATAAACTTCCTCTTGTTGATCAATTGCTTCATGGTCTACAATTATAACTAAGGTTATAAAAGGCAACATAGAATCTAATGAAGGACCATAAGCTTGAATTTTTTTTTGAATTTTATTGATCTCTTCCACATATTTCTCTCTAATATTATCCTTGTCCAATTTCAATCCTGCAATCTCTTTGGTGAGAGCTGCAATATTCTCTTTAAGGAAGATATTCTCTGACTATTATTTATCTCTTTCTTGGTAAACTTCTACCAATTCCTTTGATTTTGTAAACTAAAAATGAGGTATTTTTAGTTTAGCCTTCAAATTCTTTATTTTCTTCTCCTTCTCATCTAGAACCCTTTTATAATTCAAATTTTTTCTCTTGGCATCAATAATCAATGAAATTTGATTTTCCAATTCTCTGATTTTATTGGTTTTGATTTTGTTGATCGTCTTTTCATTTCTAAGTTGTTGATACAATTGGTCACAACAATTTCTATATTTCTTACATTAATAGTTGATTGAATCAATCTTTGAGAAACAATATCATCAGTTTGTCTATGCCACTGCACCAAATGAACATCATTAATTTGACTAAGGTCGACCCTTACTGAAGTAGTTTTATAATCTTTCAAACTAGATCATTTTCTTCCTTATGGCTGCATAACCAATAAATTGAGTTAATTATTTTCTAAATCCGTCAAATTGATAAACCCGTTACCTAATAGTTATTAAGGACTAGCTAGGACACCATATTTAGTGACTAGGAATTTAGTAAGATATGTCTTCATATCTAATGAATTCTTGATATCTAGCGATGAAATCTGATATTTAAATTAAACATCTTACGAGTAAGATAAAAAGACATTATCACTAGTGGTTCTTCTAGTTTCCTTTGTTTTGATTCCTCTAATAAAGAATCAACTTGTCTTGATATATCTTTTTGATTATCTTCTGCTTCATTTTCTGTTGTTTCTAAAAGTTTCCTTCTTTTTACATGCTATTGTTTTTCATAATCTATTTTAGGATCATTTGCATGTTTTGTTGAGGTATCAATAATATTCTCCCTGGTGTTTGATGATTTATTTACCTCTTTGACCATGCACTCTAGATCAATTATTCCAGCATCCATATCAAATACCACTATAGTTTTGAATTTTGGATTTACCTCCATATTTGCTTTTTTTCTATATAATTTTTCATAATCAACAGATGTTGTACCTCTTCCCATCTATCTTGGTTAGAAATCATTTCAATAGAAGCAATTTCATAATCTTGATATGAAGGTAGACCAACACCTTTATGTTCTGATATAACATGATATGGATCATATTTCCATAATACATCTTTTTTCAAACCCAAAGAAGATCACTTTTTTCTTTACATAGTCAATTGTTGATATGCTCTTAGTTATGAAGGAAGAAAACTCAACAGGAAAATTAAAAGATGCATTTTTATTCTTCAAAATAAAATGTATTTGGTGAGTGGCTAGTCTTTGCCTATAATATTCTAAAGTAAAAGGACGAGGAGGAATATAAACATGAAACTGGTATGGTTATATGTCATAGCCATAAATCTTGATAACAATCTACCTCTTGAATAAAGATAAATCACCTACATTAATATTAGGGTTTAAATGAAGCTTTTGCTCATAAGTTTAATATTAGGGTTTAAATGAAGCTTTGGGTGATAAGTCATAGGCATTCTAGGAGGTTTTTTGTTCCATAAGAAGAATATATATGTTAAATAAGTACCCATTTGCAAATTCTAGGAATTCCCTGTCTGTTTCTACAAAGGTTAGGAGAGAAGTCAATTCTATGACAGGGAGTATCTTTCCTAAATCATCCTTCTTAATCAAATCAAGGCTTGTTTTCTCATAGAAGTTAGGTTTTGTATACATAATTACAAACATGAGATAAGACTGATATTAGGAATACTTTAATTCTTAAAAAGATGATAACTGGAAGTGAGAAAGTTTTTGTTGTGCATGGAGGTAGCGTGAGTTTGTGGAGAAGATTGGTATTCATTTCAAACTTTTTCATGCATGGAGTTTGAAGCCAATCGTGATTTTTCATGAACCATGAGTTTGATTATTTGTTTTTTGGAGAAAATTTTTTGCATGCCACGATTTGGAGCATTTGATTATTTTTTGAAGTATATAAAGGATATTTAAAAGTGGATCATAAATGGTGGATATTTAAAAGTGCATTTTGTTTGAGGTATAAACTTTAAAAGGGATATTAAAACTTGTTATAGTGGATATATTTTATATTAAAGTGTGAGGATAAGTTTTTTCTTTAAAAAGTGGATATTTTGGATATTAAGTTGCATGCATGGATGCATGTATGATTTAAAGGTGGATGCATGCATGATTTAAGATGAGAACAAAGATTGAGATGGATCGGTGGTATCTGAAGGTAGAGTGACAAAAAGTTTCATATCCTTGGTGATTCACTTGCAAATACTATCTTGCAGCGATGGAGAATCCACTGGCAGAGACCTACCTCTACGAAGCCAACAAGTTAGATGTGATGAATTTCATTAACTAGAAACTCAATATGCAGATGCTCATGGAAGGCTATGGTGTCTGGAACATTGCGAAGGAACTGAAGTGAAATCCGATGCAACTGCAAGTGAGACAACAACACATATCCAAGATTGGGAGAAGCGTGAAATCAAGGAAAAGGTATTATTGCACATGTCTATTAAAGATAGCATAATTCCACATATTAGAAAAACTACAACTTTTTCCGCAACATGGACAACGCTTAAATCATTGTATGAAACTAGCAACACAAATTGCATGTTGTTCCTGAAAACTAAATTGCCAGGCATTAATATGGATGGAAATGAATCTGTTAGTTCATTTTTGGGTCATATTAAAAAGGTGAAAGACAAGATAGTAAATATAGAGGAAATTATTTCCAACACTGATCTAGTCACTATTACCTTAAATTGTATGCTAGAAGATTATCATATGTTCATAACATGTCTCGCAGCAAGGGAGAAACCTCCTGCATTTGAAGAACTGATAGGTATTTTTTTGCAAGAGGAAGAGAGGCACGGGAATCTTAAGCCTCACGATACAGATTTGACACTGTGGTAAAATAAGAGATCCTTGAGAGGGAGATCATCGCAGAGAGGAAGTTCATGGTAGAGAGAAATTTTTCGGTCCAGGTCAATATTGGTGGCCACCCACCTTTTCTAACTAGCTCAAAACAATTTTCTGGCAATTTTGGCAATTTACTATTTTTAGCAGTTTTAACTTTCGGGGCCATTTTGAGGGCCTAAATGAATGTTTTTTGGGATCGAGATTCTCAATGATGGAAAAAAGAGTGATTGAGCCCCCAAAATGAACCTCCTCTACTATACGTTTCCAACAGGCTATCATACGCCTAAAACGAAGATCGTATGCAAAAGTTACAACCCCGGGAAGTTGATGTACTAACTTACCCAGATGGGGCCGACATGACTTTTGGCGCTTCATCTCCTAGGGTTAGGTTTTTGGATGTCTAGGGTTTTTGGCATTCTTGTTTATTGTAAAAACTCCTTCAGAGCCTCATTGTAATTATGTTCTTGCGAATGAGCACAACCATCACATCTCTTCTCAAAGATAAGACGCCACAATTATAGCAAACTTGTTTCCACTGAATTTTACAGTTTCAGCTTATTTCCTTATTGAATAGAAAACCAATTTTATTGTATCTCTGTTATTGTGTGCTAAGCACCTGTTAATAATCTGTATTCATTTTGATCTACTCATAAAATCTGGATCAGCGGTATCAGAGCGGTATGCTCCTTGTCGTCTTAATGCATGTCCCCAACGAGGTCGGAGCACAAAGAGTTGGGTCTTGATCTTGTTTCTCTTGAGGAAAAAAGCTATCACAAGCCCAAGCGACCTCTCATGGTAGGAGAAAATAAATATGACATGACAGGAGATCCTTTCAAACTTTTGATTAAGGAATCCCTCATGCAACAAAGGAACAAGATGATGGATAGTTTTGTGCAAATCCTTCAGGGGATACCAACAGGTGACACATATTCTTCAAGCGCAGGTGCCACCCCCTTTAAGGTACAAATAAACTTCAATATTCCTATATTTGAAGGTCATATAGATGCAGATGTTGTAGACAAGTGGTTGAATCGACTAGAATGGTATTTTTCTGTCCATAACTTTTTGAATAGAGAAAAGATTACTTTTGCACTCCTCAAAGTTGTTCCCCATGTCAAAGATTGGTGGGAAACTTTCTATGACAAAAAGGAAACAGAGGAACCCTCATTATTTATAGTCACAGCCACCTGGGAATCCTTTAGGGATGCTATTAAGGAACAATACTTTCAGAAGTTATGATGACTTGTATACCAAATGGACCACACTGTGGCAAGAAAGAGACCAAGTAGTGCCAGATTTCACAAATATCTTTCATACCTTGCACACCAATTTGGGTATCAAAGATTCAGAGAAACATTTAGTGGTCAAGTATCATGGTGCTCTACATAGATACATCCAAACCGAAATGGAATTTTTGTACATCTCATCCTTGGGTGCGACCTACCGATATGCTATCAAAATTGAGCAGAAGCTCAAACAAAAGATGTGACAATTTGGGCCTAGGAACCCCTCACAACAAAAGCCAGGAAAGGGCAGCCCCAACCCACAAAACAAAGGAAAAAGAAAATATGGATAGTATCAGGACAACTAGTCCAAGCCACAAGCAAAGAAGGACATTGGAAAGACAAAGAAAGATATCGAGAAGTGGTGTGACTTCCATAGGAGCCATTGGCATAACACTGTTGACTACCTCTCAAAGAAGTCGTTGGTGGCTGAAGTGAAATCCTCTAAATCAGATGCAGGTTTAGACTTTGAGATAGAACCATAAAGGGGAAGATAGATCATTAACGCAGAACCCAGTGCCACTATTGCTACCACCAAGCTCCTGCCTGGTGAACCAGACGAGATAGAAGAAGGAGAACACCTCTTCCATTCACATATGTGGGTAAAATTCACCCCGCTGCACTTCATCGTTGATAGCGGTAGCCAGAAGAACCTCATCTCAATAGAGGTCATCAAGAAGGTGGCCTTGTAGACAACGTCGCACCCACAACCGTACACCATTGGATGGCTCCGCCAAGGAAGCGCTCTCCATGTAAGACAACAGTGTCGACTGTCGTACGACATCAAGCCCTTCAAATATGAGGTATTGTGTGATGTTGCTCCTCTCGATGTTTGTGATGTTCTTTTGGGCCAACCTTATTTATGTAAACGTCATGTTGTATATGAGTTTAGGCCTTGTAGTGTTATTATTACTTTGAACAAGAAATTGTATAGGATACTCGAGGCAGTCCCACCTAGTGTTATTTCCTTGATCTCTGCTAAGAAATGCAGGAAGGTCATATCTCAGATGGGGAAGTTTGTCTTCTTCGTGATTCTCTCTCAGAATAAGAGAAATATCACAGCCACATCCAAGGTCTCTATAGCTGACCTTTCCACATAGCAGAAGAAAGTAGATAAGTTCGTGGAACAATAATCAAATATCCTCTCCTCACGTACCAGGGTACCTCTGCACTATCAGGTCAAGCACCCCATTGATATGACCTCTGACGCACTGCTTCCCAATGGGATAGTCTATCACCACTCTCTTTTAGAGAATGAGGATATCAAGTGAGAGATCCAAGAACTTATCCACAAGGGGCATATCTGTCCCAGCTCATCACCTTGCAGGAGCCCAATCATGCTAGTACAGAAGAAAGATGGAACCTGCGACTCTGCATTGATTACCGAGCTCTAAATAAAATCACAGTTAGAAACCGGTACCCAATTCCCTAAATCGACAACCTCCTTTATCAAATCATGGGGGCCAAATACTTCAGTAAGATTGATCTGAAGTCTTTCTACCACCAGGTCCTGATAGAACAGACAGATGTATGGAAGACCACCTTCAAGTCAAAGGAAGGCCTTTTTGAATGGTTGGTCATGCCCTTTGGTTTGAAAAATTCTCCAACCACTTTCATGAGGATGATGGACGATATCTTGCGACCATTCACCAATACTTTTGTAGTGGTGTATCTGGATGACATTCTCACTTACAACAAGACTTGGTCCGAACACTTGCAGCATATTCAGCGCACACCCTGTGGCAGCACAAGCTATATGCCAACTTGAAAAAATGTTCCTTCGGCATGGAAAGAGTCCATTACCAGGGATACATAATTGATCAGCATGGTGTACATGTTGATCCAACCAAGATCAAAGTCATCCATGACTGAACATCCCCAACCAAACTCACTGAGCTTCAGAGCTTCTTGGGCTTTTCCAATTTCTACCGCAGGTTCATGTTGGGATTCTCCCATATTGCATGGGCCCTCAGCCAAATAATCGGGGGTGGTGGTAAGGAGAAATTTTCATGGGGTCGGTCCCAACAACAAGAATTCGAGGATTTGAAGCAATGCTTGTTCTTAGCCCCAGTACTTTCCCTACCAGACCTGCATCAACCCTTTGAGATCGAGGTAGATGCTTCTGACTATGTGGTGGGCATCGTTCTCACTCAGCACAGCCACCCCATGGCCCATAATAGTGAGACACTATCAGATGTTTTTCATAAGTACCCTACTTATGACAAATAAATGTACTCCATTGTGCAAGCCTATCGCTAGTGGAGACATTACATTCTTGGGAAGGAGACAATCATCCACACTGATCCTAAGGCACTGCATTTCATGCAGACTCAAGGAAAATTGCAGAATGATCACCATCAAAAGTGGTCCACATACTTGCATCAATTCCACCTCAACATCAAGTATAAAATAGGAAGCACCAATCACGTCACTAATTTCCTTAGCAGACTACCAGTCGTGGCACTCACCGCGGCGCTAGACTCTTGCGGCCATGAGACCTTTGGATGGCCCCAACTCTATGAGATAGACCCAAACTTTGCCACCACCTACCAAATGTTGGGTGAAAACGCAGTTGTTGATAATTTCCATCTTTAGGATGGGTTGTTGTGTCATATGGGCCATATCTGTGTTCCATCAAGCGAGCGAGGGAAGTGATATGGGAATCCCACTATAATCATGTGGCAGGACACTTTGGAATTGAAAGAACAATGGTGATGCTAAATAAACATTTCTACTGGCTGAAACTTCGACATGAGGTCAGCAAGTATATCAGGTCCTGCACTGACCAAACTGACCACTAAGAAACAAGGCCTATACACCCCTCTTCTTACTCCTGACAGACCATGGGAATCCATCTCAATGTACTACATGTCGGGCCTCCCATCTACCAAGCGGGGAAATGACTATGTTTTTGTGCTTGTTGATCGCTTTTCTAAGATGGAGATTCTGGTTACCTACAAGAAGAACATCATAGTAGAGGCCACTGCCAAGATCTTCTTTGAACGATTATGGGTACATTTTGGAATTCCACAAACCATTATCTCATATTAGGACAATTGATTTCTCAGCACATTCTGGTCGAGCCTCTGTTCACTGCTAGACACCAAGATCACCAAATCCATGACCTTCCACCCCCAGACAGATGGCCAAACTGAGGTCGTAAATCGAATCATTGTGCATATCCTTCACATGTATAATTCAAATTACCCTCACACATAGGATGAGAACCTTCCTTATGTCCAAAATAGCTACAACCAAGCCCTGCATAGCTCAACTAGCCACAACCCCTTTCAGGTGGGGTTGGGATTCCAACCATTGGGTCCCATAGATGTTTCTCTTCCCCTTGTGATCACCTCGACCGACTCATGTCTTGCTCCAAACGAAGCTGACAAAGCCACCCGGTTCATTGAGCGGATCCAAGACATACACCAAGAGGTTCAAGATATCCTACAAAAGTCCAATGAAAAGTACAAGCAACGCCATGATCAACATTGGGTGCCGCATAAGTTTCAGGTGGGCAACAAAGTTTGGTTTCACTTGTAGAAAGAACGCTTTACAGGACCCCATCGGAAGCTTCACCCACTCCATTATGGATCGTACACCATCACCAAGGCCATGGGGGATAATTCTTTTGAGCTCAACATTCCTCCTTTCCTTGGCATGCACCTAGTGTTCAACGTGGATCTCCTTCCCCCTTATTTCCCACCATTCTTGGACACCTCAGGCATAGCAGAACAACTGACACCAACATAGATCAACCCTAACTACATACAACATGCATCCAACGATTATATTGTGGACACACATATCAAGGGAACTCGACAACAAAGGCTCCATATTTATCGAGTCGTCAAAGTAGGGCATCTCCTGCACCAAGGCAAGTGGCTCACCCGGGGCCAAATTCAGCGAAAATTTCCTCATCTGATGTGGGGAATCAACGCAATGGAAACCATTTATTCCTAAGGAGGGAGGATTTATCCAGGTGGATATCGGTGGCCACCCACCTTTTCCAACTGGCTCAAAATAGTTTTCTGGCAATTTTGGCAATTTTGACAATTTACTATTTTTAGCAGTTTTAGCTTCTGGGGCTATTTTGAGGGCCTAAATGAAGGTTTTTTGGGATGGAGCTTCTCAATGATAGTCAAATTCATTATCGATCCTCCAAAATGAATCTCCTAGATGATACCTTATCAACGGGCTATCATATGCCTAAAACGGAGATCGTATGTAAAAGTTACGCCCCCGAGAAGTTGATGTACTAACTTACCCAAATGAGGCCCACATGACTTTTGGCGCTTCATCTCCTAGGGTTAGGTTTTTGGATGTATAGGGTTTTTGGAATTCATGTTTATTGTATAAAGGCCTTCAGAGCCTCATTGTAATTATCTTCTTGCGAATGAGGGAAGTCGTCACATCTCTTCTTAGAGATAAGACACCACTATTCCAACAAGCTTGTTTCCACTGCATTTTACAGTTTCATCTTATTTCCTTATTGAATAGAAAACTAGTTTTATTGTATGTCTGTTATTGTGTGTTAAGAAACTGTTAATAATCTTTATTCATTTTGTTCTTCTCATAAAATTCAGATCACTAGGATGGAGCTTGGTGATAGCAATGGTGGCACTGGGTTCCATGTCAATGATCCGTCCCCCCTTTTCTGGTTCTGTCTCGGAGTCAGAATCCGCATCTGATTCAGAGGCTTTCACTTCGACCACCAATGACTGCTTTGAACGATAGTCAATAGTGCTATTCCAAGCACTCTTCTAGAAGTCACACCACTTCTCAGTATCTTTCTTTGTCTTTATGGTGTCCTTCTTTGCTTGCATCTTGGACTGGTTTTACTGATACTCTCCATCTTTGCTCTATCCTTTGTTCTGTGGGTTGGGGCTAGCCTTTCCTAGATTTTTTTGTGAAGGGTTCCCAGGCCCAAATTGTCGTGTATTTTGTTTGAGCTTCTGCTCAATTTTGACAGAATATCGATAGGTCGTGCCCAAGAATGAGATTTCCATAAATTCCATTTCGGTCTGGATGTATCTATGCAGAGCATAATGATACTTGAGCACCAGATGTCGCTCTGAATCTTTGATACCCAGCTTGGTGTGCAAGGTATGGAAGATATTTGTGAAATCTGGCACTACTTGGTCTCTTTCTTGCCGTAGTGTGGTCCATTTGGTGTACAAGTTGTCATAACTTTTGACATGGTAGTATTGTTCGTTAATATCATCCCTGAAGGATTCTTAGGTGGTCATGACTGTAAATAATGAGGGTTCCTCTGTTTCATTTTTCTCACAGAAAGTTTCCCACCAATATTTGACATGGGGCATGGCTTTGAGGAACGCAAAAGTAATATTTTCTCTATTCAAAAAGTTATGGACAGAAAAATACCCTTCTAGTAGATTCAACCACATGTCTACAACGAGATATTTTTTCCTCAAGAGAAACAAGCTCGAGACCCAAATCTTTGTACTCCGACCTCGTTGGGGACATGCATTAAGATGATAAGGAGAAGATCGCTCTGATACCACTAATCCAGATTTTATGATTAGAACAAAATGACTACAGATTATTAATAGGTTCTTAACAAAAAAAAATAGAGATACAGTAAAACATGTTTTCTATTCAATAACGAAATAAGCTAAAACTGTAAAATGCAGTGGAAACAAGCTTGCTGGAATGGTGGCGGCTTATCTCTGAGAAGAGATGTGACGGATGGGCTTATTCGTGAGAAGATCATTAAATGAGGCTCTAAATGCCTTTTTACAATAAGAAGGAATGAAAAAAACCCTAGACATCCAAAAACCTAACCCTAGGATATGAAGCGCCAAAAGTCACATGGGCCCCATTTGGGTAAGTTAGTACATCAACTTCCCGAGGTCGTAACGTTTGCATACGATCTTTGTTTTAGGTGTATGATAGCCTGTTGGAAAGGTATCATCGAGGAGATTCATTTTAGGCACAATAATGAAGGATCTTACATATTTCAAACCTTTTTTCCCAATAAAAACATCATTTAGGGATTCAAAACAACTCTGAAAGTGAAAACTGCTAAAAATATTAAATTACCAAAATTGCTAGAAAAATGTTTTGAGGTAGTTGGAAAAGGTGGGCGGCCACCGATATCCACCTAGATCAGTATTGTAGGCTCTATCATACTTGCAAACATCTTATCGAAGCTTCGTCCAATAAAAATGTTTTTTTAGTACTCACATTGTTTTGTTTACACCAAAATGTCACGTTTCCTAGTTGCAATGAGATTCCCATACCATATTTTCATGCTCACTTGAATCAAAACAAATATGGCTCATATGGAATATCAATCCATTCTAGAGATGAAAGTCTGGAACTATGTTTCTTGTGCCCTATGTCTGATAGGAAAAAGAAAAGTTAAAGTCATTATTATATAATTGTGGCCACCTAGATGTCTCATTCCCACAAGAGTTAAGAACTATTGTTAGCGCCACAAATAGGGTTTGAATAAAAAAATATGTGACATGGTTGGTGTTTCCATTCTTGTACTTGATGTTCAAGTGGAATTGTTGCAGGTACATGGAACACTTTTGATAGCGGTCATTTTGCAACTTTACTTGTGTTTGCATGAATTACAAAGGCCTGTGATTAGTTTGGATGATCCTTTTCATCTACATAATGTAATTCTTCCACTGTCGATATGCTTTCACAATGTATTACATCTCTTTGTTGTAGGTGGGTTATCTATGAACAACATCAGATAGTGTTTCACTATGACAAACTAGCAAATGGCCATGTTTAATGAGGACTGCACTAATAGCATAATCTGAATCATATTTATCAATCTCAAAAGGTTGTTATAGGTATGGAAGAATAAGAACTGGTGTTGAGTAGAGATGAAATTTCAAATCCTCAAATGCTTTCTTTTGGGATGCAACCTACATAAACTTGGACTTCACTCCACCCTTGGTCAGTTGTCTTAGGCCCCAAGCAATTTGAGAGAACCCCAACACAAATACGTGGTAGAAGTTGGTGAGGCCTAAGTAGATACAGAGCTTGGTCATTGTTTTTAGGACCGACCAATTGCACATGACTTGGATATTTACTGGATCCACATACACAGACTACTCATCCACGATGTATCCCAAATATTGGATTATTTTCATACCAAAGCAACACTTCTCCAAATTGGCATACAACTTGTTTTGTAACAGGGTACCTAAGACATATTGAATATGATTCAAATTTTCCTCCCATGTTTTCTTGAATATGAGGATGTCATCTAGATATATGACCAAAAATGATTTGTGAATGGACACAATATATCATCCATCATGCACATGAATGTGGTTGGGGCATTATTCAAGCCCAAAGGCATGACCAACCACTCGAAGAGACCTTATTTAAATTTGAAAGTCGTCTTCTATACATTAGCTTTCTCAATCGACACCTGGTGGTAGCCTGAATTTAGATCAATCCTAGTGAAAAACTTGTCTCCCTTGAGTTGATTGAGAAGATCATAAATCAAGAGGATTCAGTACCAATTATTGACTCTCATATTGTTCAAGGATATGTAATCAATACACAGTCACTATGTCGCATTCTTCTTTTGTACTAGAACAATTGGGCTCTAGCAAGGTGACGATCTTGGTATGATGTTTCCTTTCAAAATTATCTCTTGGACCTGACGTTTGATTTATTCATTCCCCACAACAAAATTCCTATACACAAGGTCATTAGGGAGAGGAGAACCGGGTGTCAAATCAATTGAGTGATTTACCTGATATAACACAGGCACCTGAGTAGGTGAGGAAAATATGTCTTTGTGCTCTTATACTATCTTGACCACTTGTTTTTGTTTTGTAGAGAGACTTTGTACATAGGTTTGGGTAGTCGACTTTGCATTCACCTTCCAAGCAAACCATAAATATAAAAAATATCCCAGTCTAAGATACCACCTTTTTTCACTGCTCTGTGGAGATAAAAGAGACAATAGTAATTCTACCTCTAGTACCTTGTAGAGTTGATCTCCCAAAAAAATAATGCCACTATCGGATACATACAGCCTGAGTGGGCCTAATGGTTAAGAACATGTGTTTCCTTTTAACAGGTCACAAGTTCAAATCCAGAGGGGGATAGGGTATGTATACCTCCGTAGACTTTACCCGTCAAATCGTTGGGCAGAGGGGGGTCCCTTGTCCCACAAACAAGGGGGTCTCATACACCAATTTGGTGTGGCTTGGTTATGACCTTAAAAATAGATTATTATTATTATTATTCATAAACAACATGATTTTTCCACACATACGGTTTTTCTAAAAAAACATCACAAACTTCAAGGGGGGAACATCACACAATACCTCATATTTGCAGGGTTTGATACTGTAGTGCAAGTGACATTGTTGGCTAAAGCATATGTCCCATTCCTCCCTGAGCCATCCAATGGTGTATGATTGAGGATCCAATGTCATTGTCACGTTCAACCTCTTGAACACCTCTATTGATATTAGATTATTTTGGCTACCACTATTAACAATGAAATGGAGTGGGGTCTCCTTCACCCACATCTGTGAGTGGAAGAGTTTCTCCCCTTCTTCAGAATCCTTTGATTCCTCTTGTTGGATCTTTGTGGTAGTGATGATAACACTCGGTTCTACGTCAATGATTTACTTTCCCTTTTCCAATTCTGAATCAAAGTTTGAGTCAACATTTGACTCGGAGGCTTCTCCTCTGCCAACAATGACTGTTTGGAGCAACATTCATCAGTGTTGTGCCAAGGGATTTTCTAGAATTCACACCACTTTCCAGTTTCCTTTGAATTGACATTACCCTTCTTTGTTGGTGGCTTGGATTTGTTGTCTTGGAACTGGAGATCCTTTCTCTATCCTTTTCCTTTGGATTTAGGGGAACCGTTACCATACATTGACTATTGTGTATTTTCAGATCAGAACTCTCGCTTGTTATATTGCTTGAATTTCTACTCAATTTTGAAAAAATATCAATAAATGACTCTCAATGAAGAGATGCCCAAAAACCCCATTTCTGTTTGGATGTACCTGTGTAGAGCCCCAAAGTATTTTAGAATCATAAGGGGCTCATAGTATTTGATACCCAACTTTATGTGCAATGTATGGAAGGTATTTTTAAAATTTGGCACTATTTCTCCCCTCTGTTGACGCAGTGTGGTCCATCTCATGTACTGGTCATCATAGTTTCCAACAGAGTAATATTTATCCTTGAGGGCATCAACTAAAGCCGCCCAAGTGGGTCCTAGCTTGAAAATTTCACACTCATCCTCGACATGTTTCTCACAACAACTATCCCATGAATATCTGACATCGGGAAGGGGCTTAAGGAATGCAAAGTGATTTTTTCACTGGTGAAAAACTTTTGGACAAAAAAATAATCCTCTAGAAGACATAACCATTTTTCCAAAGCATAGAAATTTATATGACCTTCAAATAAAGGAATATAAAAGTTAACTTGTACCTTAAAGGGCATCGCACCTTTGAAATAATTGTTGGTTGAAGGTGCGTCCATTACTATCAACAATCATCGAAGGATATAGGATAAATTATCCATCATCTCGTTCCTTTGTCGTGCAAGGGCTTTCTTGAACAACAGTTTGATAGGACTCCTCCTCCATCATCCCTCTTTTATTCCTCCATGGAAGGTTTCTTTGGCGGTCTTGAGTGGTTTTCCTCAAGAGAAATAAGCTCGAGACCCAACTCTATATACCCTAACCTCATCAGGGACATGCACTAAGAACGACAAGGAGCATATTTCTCTAATACCAATAATACAGATTATGTTTGGAACAGCATGAAGGAAGAAATATATAATATATGTAACAAGGAGATACAAATGGATATGTAAAAGAACACAATAATACAATAAAACAATCAAAATCATATTCTATTAATTACTCTCTGGAATACAAAACACTATAAAATGCAATGCAGAGAAGCTAGCTAGAATGGTTGTAGCTTAACTCTGAAGAGAGATGTGTTAGCTATGCTCATTTGCAAGAAGTTGATTACAGTGAGGCTCCAAATTCATTTTTAACAGAAATCATAAATGAAAAAACACTAAACATACAAAACCCTAACCCCAAAAGATGAAATGAAAAAAGGTTTGTGGGTCTCGATGGGGGTAGTTGATAAGTCAACTTTCTGAGGGCACAATTTTTGTTTCAGGATAAATTCGTGAGTGCGGACACAGACCAATCTCCCTAGATCCACCTGGATCTAGAACAAAACAAGACATAATACTACTCTTCCCCTAGATCTAGGTTATTGAATGAACTAAGAGAAATGGATAGTGGACATACC
>ML796882.1:19445-37920 GCA_009831015.1 Picea engelmannii
TAGACTTGTAATGTTGTCAACAAAAACCTTAAAATCAACCCTTGGATTGAAAAATGACACCAATAACAACGGCTTTTTTTAGGTTAAAATTACAACTTCTTTGAAACCATGGACTTAAAAACCAATACGGTTACAACCAAAATCTTAAAATTGACCCCTGAATCAAAAGGTGGTGCTCCTAATAACACCCCCCCGCCACCCCTCACTTTTTGGGGGGGTTAAAATTGAACATTTTTGAAAGCATAGCCTTAACAACTGATACCCTTGCAACCAAAACCTTAAAAGCATCCCCCAAATCAAAAATATGTGTTATCAATAACACTCTCTTTTTTTTTTCAGGCTTAAAATTGTAGCATATTTTAAGCAGTGGCCTAAAATCCCACTACTGATACAAACAAAATTGAAGAAAAAAAAAACGTGTTTAAAAAAAAATGCAGTTTGAAGCACACGAAGAAAAAAAAACCCCAAAATACCACCTTCCTTTAAAAACAAAAATAAATAAAACAACACACACACACGTATATATATGAGGACAGAAAGTAGGGAGCTCTGTGGTTCTTCGAGGGGGGTTTCTACAGTTTTTCAGGGTATCTTTATGCGGATTTTTCGCATATGTTTTCCTAACCTCATACAGACTTTCCCCGGTTCTTGTTCCCCTCTAGTGTCTTTTCTCCCAGGCGTCGTCTTATCTCCCGTGGTTTCTCCTTCTTCGGTAGCAGTTTCTTGACCTTCCTTTCCCGTCGTCGATATCTGGCATCGATGTTGTGGACTACAACCCTAGCCCATGTCATCGGCGTGTCTTTCACATGCAGGAGGAGTATTCCTCGTGCTCTCCTTGGGATTCTCCTAGTTCTTTGTGTTGTGTGGATGAATCTACGGGCTCTGATCTCAATACTCACCTTTCCGTAGTATATGATCACACATTCGCTCCTTCTCTTGAGGTTAACGCTCCTCTTCCTTCCCTCCAGGTTTCCCCTTCCTCCCTTCCTCCTTCCTCTTTTCTCCCTCCCGTCTCTCCCCCAGCTTCTGGTCTGGGCCCTGAAGGAGTTTCTGTGAGCAAATCTCGTGCTATTCCTCCCGAAATCATTTTCAAACACAACATTCAAGTCAAAAGGTCCCAAGCTAACTTGGTAGTTGGAGAGGACGTAATATTAGATGATATCTCATCCTTGATTGATAGAGCCCCTGTCGGTAGATTTTGTGTCAAGACAGTCGAAGTGTGGGCCCTTTCTCTTCGGGTCAAGAAGAATTGGGTACCTCTCATAGGGTACAAACTTGAAATGAACATGATGGTAACATGGTGGCTTAGTTTCCAGTTCTAGTCTACATGTGACGCCAACACATTTCTTATCAAAGACTGGTTGTGGGGCCCATTGGGCTTGATTTTCCACTACTAGACAATTGACTTTGATCCTATCAGGGCTCTTATTTCTATCATGAAAATCGAGGCTATTCTTCCAGGATTGCCACTAGATTTTTAGAATAGTGGCGTACTCAAGGCCATTGGAAATAAGTTAGGTCGGTTTGTGGCTCTCGAACCTAACTAGAAGTCCAAATTCAACAAATGTTGGGCTTGGATTCTGTTGGAAGTGGATACCAATGAAGGTTTAGTCGATGAGATTGAACTTGTCTTCGAAGACACAATATGGAATCACCAGGTGGACTATTGGAAGGTCCCCTTCAGCAACTTCACTTGCCACGATATCAGTCATCTTCTCACTCAATGCTCTCAACCAAAGTTGCATCCTATCAAACCCCACAAAATATAGGTTAAAAAATCTGGGGAGGTCAACCCCAGTTTAGTAGCGAAGAATCCCTTGGTACCAGACATGGTGAAATTATTGAAGGAATATGTAGGCGCCATCAAGGAAGCTTCAACATCGTCAACGACTCATATTTCTAGTAAGGGTTTCTCTTCACCCCTTCTCATCCCTTCTTCTCCTCCTCAAGATCTCCTTTCTCTGGTCTCCTCCCCAGTCCCTATCCCCCATATCTCTCCACCTTGTCCTTATGTTATCCCTTGCACTCCCCTGTCAGCCTCCCCCCCTTCCCCCACTCCTCCTGCCCCCTCCACCTCTCTCTTCACTCCCTACCCAGAGGGTTATGCACAAGTTTCTTCCTGCTCCCCTAGTGGTCCTTCCTCTCCCAAAAAAGGCTATGTGTCACGATCCCTATAGAAATATATTGAAGGAGCCTCCCAAGGAGGGTTATCCCTTAGCTCTCTTCATCAAAACTCGGTCGGTAGAAAATCCCATCTGTTGAAAGCTTGAGAGAAAGTCATCATTGATATCAGCAAAGGAAAGCAAAAACTATTGTGAGGGCCCTTGGAGCGAGGAAATCCCTTGAGCTCCCTCCCCATGATAGTACTCTCCTTCAACACTAGAGGGGTAGGGGGCACCCCTAAGCAACTCGCCCTCAAAAGGCTCATACTGGGCCATAATCCTAAAGTAATCCTACTTCAAGAAACCAAGTGTGAGGGGTCCAAAGCAAAGGCTTTACTCGAAAAATGGCTCAAAAATTGGACTTTTTGCACTATAGATGTTGAAGGGAAATTAGATAGGTTCCTCATAGGATGGAGTCCCTCATGTAAATCCATAACCTCTTATGCACTCAAATCAGAAATTTCTATTAAACTGGAGCTTAAAAATCATGAAAAACCCTGGACCATCATTAATATCTATGGCCCTTGTGTAGATCAAATTCCTTTTGAGGACAATCTAGCAAGTTCGGGTGCACTCAACAACCCCTTGATGTTGGTTGGGGGTAATTTCAATTTCACCCTCACTCTAAGAAAATTCTGGGGGGAAACCCCAAGAGGGACCCTCAAAGTGGATTTTTTTTTATTTCCTTAATAAAAATTTATCTCAAATCAGTGAATTTGACGCCCATCTAGAGGAATTTCAGAATGGGAGATGAAGCATCTTCTAAACATCTAGATTGATTCTTAGTTTTCGACCATATGTTCAATATCTCTTCAACTTTGAAATCATGGGTGTCTGTAGGTGGGATTTCAGATCATTCGCCAATTTTATTCTAGACAAATGTAGGTGATGAATCTCCTCCTTGGCCTTTTAAATTTAATCCAACAGGGTTACTAGAGGAAGATTACAGACACTTGATTTCCTTTGCTTTGGTGCATTATAACCCTTCATCTCATGACTCGGTTATCAAACAATTTACCAACAATTTCTTGAACGTAAAAGTCGCGTCGAAAAAATGGGCAAAGGAGTTCAAAAAGAAATCTATTAGGCACCTTAAAGAAGTTGAAACGAAGATTGCAAATCTATCTGAGAATAACACCATAGGAGTTTGGTTACCTAAGTATCTCTTGTAGTTGCGGAAAAGTGAAGCATCCCATAACTCTTTATTGAATTTGGAAGAGCAAAGGTGGCGGCTTAAAAGTCAAGCGATCTAGATAAAGGAGGGAGATAGCAATACAAAGTTATTTCATAACTCCGCAAAACATAGGAAGAATATCAATTCTATATGGGAGATTCAATTGATGGATGGCTCGTTAGCTCACTCCTTCAAGGATAAAGCTAATGAGGTCATTCAATATTTTAGCGCTCTTTTTCACAAGCCAACAGGATATCCCATACAAGAGGTGTTGGAAGTAATATCAAAATTCCCTCTAGTTTTTACAAAATAAATGAATAGGAGATTGTCCGAGGAAGTATCACAAGTCGAGTTGCTCGCCACTATTTCCTCCATGCAAAAAGGCAAGAGCCCAAGGCCTAATGGCCTCTCAATCGAATTTGACATTGGGTTATATGGTTTGATCAAGGGAGATCTTCTCAAAGCTGTCAAGGAATCTCGTAAGGTAGGTAAAGTGTTGGGAGCTTTTAATTCTACTTTTATCGCATTGATACCTAAGAAGCAAGACAGGAAAGTCTTTGGCGACTATCGTCCAATTTCCTGTTGTAATGTCTTCTATAAAATAATCGCAAATATTATAGGCAGAATGTTGAAACCCATATTTAGAAAAATCATATCAGAGGAACAGTTTGGCTTTTTTCATAAAAGACAGATCTATGACGTTGTGGCCCTTGCACACGAAGCTCTTCATTTGGTCCACTTACACAAGTAAGTTGTATCTGTTCTCAAGTTGGACCTATCCAAATCCTATAACAAGGTCATCTGGACCTTTCTGAAGCTTATTTTGATTCAAATGGGAATGGGCTTACCTATGGTCAAATGGATTTTAGAGTGTGTTCGGAACCCTTCCTTTGCAGTCCTTATTAATGGAGTTCCCTCTAACTTTTTTTGCACCTCCCGAGGAATACGACAGGGATGTCCTCTAGTCCTTTCTTGTCCCTCTTAGTCACTGAGGCCCTGAGGAAGTTAATCAATGATTCCAAGTCCAAAGAGATGGTGAAAGGTGTTACGGTTTCTAGGAAGGAATCCCTTTAACACCTCCTCTTTGTCGACGATGTTTTATGTCTTATCAATGGGTCTCCTAAAGATGTTGAAGCACTGAGCAGTATCCTAGCCCTCTTTTGTAGGGCAACCGGTATGATCATAAATAAGGATAAATCTTGTCTTTTCCTTAACGAATTTAATCCCATCGAAGAATCTATGATTAGAGCTCAGCTTCCTTATCCCATCTTTGAGTTTCACTCGGGCTTCAAGTATCTTGGTTTTATTCTTAAACCTAATAATTATAAGTTTGCAGATTGGGTATGGTTTGGAAAAAAGGCGAAAGATATAAGTCCGCATTGGGATAACCATTTTTTGTCAAGAGGTAGAAGACTCACTTTAGTCAAGTCTGTTTTAGAAGCCATCCCAATTTATTGGTCCTCCATCGCGGCCATCCCAAAAGGAATCTTGACCAGAAATGAGAAGTTGAACTTCAAATTCCTATGGGCAAGATTGAGATCCTCTAGAGTTCTCCCCCTAGTGAAATGGTCTCGCATTGCACTTCCTAAACACCTCGATGGTTGGGGTATTAAAAACATCTTTCTTTTTTCTCAAGCCCTCGTGGTTCATAACCTTTGGAGGCTGGTGCACAACAACGCCCTGTGGGGATGTGTTATGAAAGCCAAGTATATGCAAGGGATGGCAATCGAAGAATGGTTTAGATGCCCCCGTAAGTCCTCCATTGGGTCCATTGTCTAGAGAGCTTTGGTTTGATCTTTCCCCCTGGTAGGTCAATGGACAACGTGGAAGATCATGAATGGTAGAAAGGTATGCATTGGAAAAGACCCCTGGTTGGGCTCTGATAACAATTTCTCTCTTTCCAACTCTTTGATTTCCAAGATTCACAAGAATGGAATATTCTCCATGGAAGAGGCCAAAGCTTAGTCCCCTCAAATTCGAGGCAGAAACGGGTGGAAATATGTAGAAGATTTGGGATTATCCGACCAAGATGCAATTGATTGGTCTCATTATGTCAAATTGCTTGTTCTTAATTTTATCAGGTTAAATGATAAGAAAGAAGATACACTAGTTTTGACTAAAAATCTTGTCACTAGGGAATTCACAGATAAATTAGGGCATCGAGCTCACGTGAAATCTAGCCATGCAGAAGATAGACAATGGTGGTGGGTTACTATTTGGAAGCTCAAGGCTCCCCTCAAAAGTAAGACAACACTATGGTTGGAAATTAGTAATAAGTTGTTAATGTGGGACAATTGCATTAAAAAGGGATGGATCAGCCCTAGTGTCTATATTTTATGCAAAGCAAGCGCGGAAATGACCTCTCATCTCTTCATCTCTTGCCCTTATATTGTTCAGGTGGTGTCTTTGGTTACAGTGGAAATTGGGTAGTCAAATATGTGGAGTTGTGCCAGTCTTGTGGATTGTTTTAAGGGTTGGCTCTTAGATAGTGTCATCAATATTTTTGAAGGATTGCCTTGTATCTTAGTCAACACTATTTGGTGGGATCAAATTTTAGGGATCTTAAAAAATGAAGCATTGCCCCCTGAGGTTGTGGTAGGACTTATAGTGAAAACTGCAAATGAATTCAAGCTCGAAGAAAAAGGAAAAAAACACAAAATCTCGACCATGCCCAATCTCATCCTAGAAATCTCGTGGGGATTCTTCGACAATGCTTCACATGGGCATCCCCCACGATGCAGGGTTAGAGTGGTTATTTATTTCTCTCTCACTCATTATGTTTATATTAGGTGCTCTCCAGGGATAGGCTCAAACAACATGGTGGAGTTCATTTCCCTATGGACGATGTTGGAATTCGTCAAAAAGAAAGGAATTACAAAGATGCAAATTCTCAGGGGCTCCAAGCTAGTAGTCGACTGGGTCATTGGAAAGGCCTCGATTTTGGACATCTAATACAATTTTTTACTTCAAGACATTTGGCAAGATCTCAACGCACTAGAATGGTTTTCATGCAGACATATTCTATGGGAAATAAATGTCAAAGTTGATGCTCTATCCAAAGAAGCATTAGCTCCTCCTTCATGAGCTTGTGGTCTTTATGAATTCTTTGAAGGAGAGGAACTCGACTCCATGGAGTTCCAACTATAATATTTTGGCTCGACTTACAAAATTTTGGAACAATGTGGAAGGATGACCCATGTGGCTGAGTTTGGATCTATAGCTTTTAGATACAAAGATGTATTTGAGGAGAAGGAAGTCCCCTCGGGGAATAACAATGTTCTTTTTTAGAACAGAACATGTATATTTTTTGTCGAAATATAAATATTTTTCTCAGGGAAATATGTGTGTGTGTGTGTACAACAATAAAAAAAATTGGAGAAAAAAAATCACTAAATTCAAAAAGAGGAATATACATATTGTTGCCCATGCAAACTCAACATAAGAAAGAACCCCAATTACGGATTCTTTGACTAAACTACCTATCTTTCCCTTGCATTCCTCCTCATAGAGTTTGTGAGCTTATACAAAGAGTTTAGAATAGCAGTCCCAACCATACTACCCAGACTACCTTCCATACACATGGTTGTCCATAAAAAAAACTGGCAATCTATCAAAAGTAGCACTACAACCTTTCAGAACAAACTAAAACAATTATAAGTTTGTAATAAGAGACCAAAGGACATAGAAGTACAAATCATGATTAACTAGAAAGATGACCTTAGAAATGAAATTATATGGCTTCTTGTAGGTGTCCTTCAAGGTACTCATTGAAAGTGAAAGACCCCTCCAGGAGAGGCAGTTCTTGCTTGGAGATCTCATCTACCTATTAAATGAGTTATATGTAGATATGGGTGAAGGACATCCACTCAAATCTTTGAAGAAGAGGAGTAATATCTTCTAGGAGGTGTTTAAAGCACATATTTTCCACCTTACTTCACTTGTTGACTCAATTGATAACCATTTTCAAGTCTCCCATGGTTTGAAGTTTTTTTACCCCTTGTTTGTTGGCACAGTAGAGAAGGGTCCGGAGCATCGTAAATTTTTCTTTTGAGTTTGAGCCTTATCTCAGAGAATACCATAAGTGAAAGTAGTGCGATGGGATAATAAACAACACTACTCCTGCTCCACAAACAAGTAGATTGTCTAGCACCATAAAAAAAAAACATGGAACTTCCAAATTGAGAGAGGGTGTGGCTAAGACTCTGGATTTATTTTCGTTTGGTTCAACTTTGTACTCCAAAGTACTTTTGATAGTGATATTTTCCACCACCTTGACTGGTATCTATATTCTTGAAAAATACTTTGATAATGCACCCACCAGATACTGTATACCAAAAAACATGGCAAATATTTTAGGCTTACAACCATGGAGTCCATTAGCCATTCCTATACACAATCCACAAGTATGGATTTGCTCCAAGTAGCCTTTTGACACAGTTTTTGAATGACCCTAGTCCAAACTGCTTTAGTAAAGGAACATTGAATGAAGAGATGCAAGGCCAATTCAAAATCTAGTTTACATAAAGCATAACTTTTATGACCAACCCATCCATGCTCTAAGCCATTATCCCATGTAAGGAGGTTGTTATTTAGGGCCAGCCAAAGAAAAAAATTGTTTTGAGAGGACCGTAAATTTTCCAGATGTAGTCCCACCACCACTCCTAATCTCCTTGAAAGTCAGCTTCCACCTGTGTAGTGTAACCCATCTTGACTGTAAAGGCTCTTGTCAAAGGATTCTTTGATCGGCATAACAAGTCCTCTTCGTTTGACATCTTGATGGACCTGGTACATAGTTTGGTTATGAAGCTATGTCATTCATATGTCGATTGTCATGCAAGATTGAGCTCATTCTCCACCTCTTCCTGCTCGTCCCATTCCTAGTTTGAGAACCGGTGTCATGGAGGGTGTAAATTCCTTGGGTGTGTAACGAACCAATGACACCCTCCAAAAGTCTATAATCTTCATTCACCCCAACCCAAGGGTCTTCCCCAATCCATACCTCCTTCCCATTCCTTATGTGCCACGAGAGCCACCTTTCAACTAGGGAAGAAGCTTCCACCAAGGCTTTCCAGGCTATCGAGTTGTCTTTATATAACTTTCGTTCCAAGAGAAATCGATCTTCGATTGGGATCCCACATAAGTATTTACACTTCATGACTTGACCCCACAAGGACTCGTTATAGGTCAAGCTCCATAGGTTTTTTTCTGCCAAGTATTTGCTAAAAATATAAATTTTCTTTATCCCCATCCTCCAAGCATTTTTGGAAGTGTGAGAGTCAACCACTTCACCAAAGGGATGCATTATGTTGTTTTCTTTCCTATCCAGAGAAAATGGAAACACTTATTCCTGGTTTTTGTCATTAGTCCCTTTGGAACCTTTGTGATCGAGAACCAAAAGACTATGATACTCTCTAAGACCAATTTTAGAAGGACTAAACTGCCTCCTCTCAAGAGCCATTTGTTTACCTAGAGGGAGATTCTTGTCTCAATCGTTTTGAAGAGCCACAACCACTCATTGAAACTATAAGAATTCGGTTTTAGGTAAAAGTATAAGTACTTGAAACCCTTGTCTAAATCTAGGCATTAAAAGGGGAGAAATCCCTTTAGTTGACCTTTAGTCTCCTCCAAAATACAATTCACAAGCATACACGATTTTGAGTGATTTGACTCCATACTTGGTGCTTTACAGAAAATTTTGAGTACTCCCTTTTATTGGGTATGTGTTATATTCTTTTCAAGATTATTGGTCCCCCTATTAGGGGTTTATTCGCCAAATTTTTGGGTGGTATTTTGCCTTTGGAAATTTAATGGCACGTGGTATTTCAGCCCATGGTTTTCTAATTATGGTTAAGGAATTAAGGTTGTAATCTAATCCAATTCAATGGATTGGGTTTTTTTTCGATGTCACGAGATCCTATATATTGTACTATAAACAATGAAGTTGTATGATTAATAGAATTATAGGTGCATCTCTAAAATAGGTTGTTGGTTTTCACAATTGGGTTTCCAGGGTAAATCTCTTTGTATATGTGTGATTGCAATTGTTTTTTATTTTCTATGTTAAGAATCTGTGTGTGCATTGCATTACTGTAAAAGGTTTAAAACTTACATTTGGTATTAGAGTAGTTATTGGCTTCAAGGGGACGTCTTTGTGGCTAAGGGTTTGGATCGAGATTGCGATAAAACTTAGTTACAATGGGAGCTTTGTGGTATCGGTTCTTGTGGTGAAAATAATTTGTGGTGAAAATAATTGGCAAGCAATTCAAAGATAGAGATCAAAAAATTTAATGGGAAAAGTTTTGATCTATGGAAGCTCAAGATGGAAGATCTTTTGGTAGACAAATATCAATGTGTCATTATGGATCCAGGTACTGCACCTATGGGAATGTCAACAGAAGACTAGACAAAGTTGGATCGGAAGGCAAAGAGCACAATTTGGTTTTGTCTCTCAGATTCAGTATTATTGAATGTGTCGGGAGAAGCTATAACCAAGGCATTATGGGATAAGTTAGGGGCTTTCTATTAGTCTAAGTCCCTCATAAAAAATAAAAAATAAACATGTGAAATAAGTTGTACAACCTAAGGATGAAAGATGGAGACTCCATGACATAGCATCTTAATGCCTTCAATACCATTGTAAGTCAGATGTTGTATGTTGATATTAATATTTTTTATGAAGATAAGTGTATCGGTTTATTGCACTCTTTACCTGACTCATGGGATATTCTAGTTGTGGCCATAGGGCATTACAAGAAATAATGTAGATCCAAAAGTGTTGAGAGAGGGAAGGGATCCGATGGTGCCCCTTCTACAAAAGAAAAAAACTCCACATATGAAGGAGGGGATATGTACTTGGCTTATTCAAGAACACATGCAGATCATGAGGCATAGTTGGTCGACTCGGGTGCATCCTTTCATATGACTCCTCATAGGGAGTGGTTTTTCGAGTATGAAAGGTATAATGGGGGTGATTTTTTTCTAGGAGATGACTCAACATCCAAAATCGTAGGACGAGGAAAAGTCAATTTGAAGCTCATGGGTGACAAGATTAGAACACTCCCTAGTGTTTTGCACATCCCAAGATTGTCAAGGAATTTGATTTCTATAAGCAAGATGGATGATGCATGTGTTAAAACAAATCTTGAAAAGGAAACTTACATGATGGTTTCAGGAGAAATGGTGTTTTTTAGGGGAGTTTAGATTGGAAATCTGTATAAGATGTTGGGAACCACTATTAGTGGCGGGTGCAATAGTTCCATTGTTCCTGACATTGGAGTTGGAGAAGGAATAAATCCTACAGTCTCTGGATAAAAGACTATGTTATGGCATCAAAGATTGGGGCATACCAAAGAGAAGGTCCTTCGAGTACTACATGATAAAGGTATGGTTGAAGGTATATCAAATTGCTCTCTCGATTTTGATTTATGTGAACATTGCTTATATGGGAAGCGGAATCGGATAAGATTCTCCTTTGGTGCTATAAGGGTAGAGGGAAAATTATAGTTGGTGCATAGTGATGTGTTTGGACCTGTGTTGACTCCATCACTGGGTAAATTTGTGTATTGTGTCTCATTTATAGATAAATTCTTGAGGAATAAATGGATTTATTTCCTCAGGAATAAATGGATTTATTTCCTCGGGAATAAATATAAAGCCTTTAACAAATTTAATGAGTTTAAGGCTCTTGTGGAGAATCAAATAGAGAAGACAATTAAGGTGTTGAGGATGGATAATGGTGGAGAATTATGTGGGAATGAATTCGAGGGATTTTGCAAAAAGTGTGGTATAGCAAGGCAAAAGACTACTCCATACACACCTCAGTAAAATGGAGTTGCAGAAAGGATGGGCATGATGTTGATGGAAAAAACAAGGAGCGTGCTCAATGGTGTCAAGTTAGGACAAGAATTCTGGGTAGAGGTAGGGGATACTAAATGTTACCGAGTAAATCGATAAGCTTCATCAACGCTGGATGACATGACTCCATAGTAGGTATGGACTAGAAACAAACCCTCTCTTACACATCTCAGGGCTTTTGGTTGTAATGCCTATGTACACGTTCCAAAGGAAAATAGGAGTAAGCTAGATAAAAAGGCTAAAAAGTGTATCTTTATTGGCTATAAAGATGGTCTGAAAGATTATAAGTTTTGGAACCTGGAAACAAAGAAAGTAGTATATAGTCGAGAAGTGGTTTTTAGAGAAATCAAAGATGTTGGCAAACAAGAAGTCCTACCAAGGGAGACAGAACCAAAGAAAATAGAGTTTGAATTAAAGGATGATGAATCAAACTCTACAAAAGAACATGAATAAAAAGAAGAAGAACCTCATACCCTGGTATTGAGGAGATCGGTTCAGGAAAGAAGGCAATTGGAAAGGTATAATCCACCTTATTTTCATTCTAATTTTTCTTTGCTTATTATTGATGATGATTCTATAACTATTAGGGAGGCAATGGATTCTAAGGATGGAAAACCTTGGAAAAGGGCCATGGTTGAAGAAATGGTATCCTTGGAAAATAACGAGGCTTGGGATCTAGTGGATTTATTGACCGTAAGAGATCCCATTGGCATCAAATGGGTATTTAAGAAGAAATTGAATCCAGGGGGCAAAGTGGAGAAATGCAAAGCTCGATTAGTAGAAAAAGTTTATTCTCAGGTAGAGGGAATTGATTTTGGTGAAATCCTTTATCATGTTGCCAAGTTAACTTCTATTAGATTTCTTTTATTGGTTTTTGTTGCTTTTGATTTTGAAGTAGAACAGATGGATGTGAAGACAACATTCCTACATGGATATCTTAAAGAAGATATCTCCATGAAGCAACCGGAAGGCTTTGTAGTGAAGGGAAAGAAAGAGATGGTGTGCAGGCTGAAAAAGTCCATGTATGGTTAAAGCAATCACCAAGGATGTGGTATAAAAAATGTGATACTTATATATTGGGACTTAGCTTCATAAGAAGAAAAGTTGATCATTGTGTGTATTTCAAATTAGTAGGTGATCATCTTATTTATTTGGTCTTGTGCGTGGATAATATGTTGTTGATAGGAAACAACAATAAAAGTATCCATGATGTGAAAACTTAGTTGTCCTCTAAATTTGATATGAAAGATCTTAGTGTTGCAAATTTTATTTTGGACATGGAAATAAAAAGAAATCAGGCAAACAAGAAACTTTGGTTGAACCCAAAAAAATATGTTGAGTCAATATTGTGGAGGTTTAATATGACAGAATGTAAACCTGTCAAGGTCCCTATTCCTGTAGGTTTAAAGTTGTACGCAAATTAGTGTCTAAAGAAATAGGAAGAGGAAGAGGACATGTCCCATGTTCTATATGGTAGTGCAGTTGACAGTTTGATGTATGAGATGGTGTATACTTAGACCGAACATTGCACATGCAGTGGGAGTTTTGAGTTGGTATATGTCAAAACCAGGGAAGGAACATTAGGCAGTAGTAAAGAGGGTTTTCGGGTATTTGTGTGGCACTACTACTTATGGATTGTGTTAACAAGGAAGACCGAGATTGGATAGAGTGTTGGACATACATGGCTTTGTTGATGCAAACTGGGTTGGAGATATGGATCACATAAGATCTACAAGTGGGTATATGTTTAACCTATTTGGAGGAGCAATCATATGGATGAGCAAAAAACATATTGTAGTGGCACTCTCAACTACACAATATGAATACATGACAACCACACATGCAAGCAAGGAAGCATTATGGTTAGAGAGATTGTGTCTAGGTATTGGGTTGGTACAACAAGTTGTAAGGATAGATTGTGATAGTGAGAGTGTAATCTTCCTGGCGAGGAATCCAACTTGACCATGTGAACCCTATTGTGTTATTGTGCTATGTTGATTGCCTAATGGAACTGAATATGAGGGAATTAATCCCATCGAGACAACTAAATAAGGCAAAGGGTTTGATATATCTTGAATAATAGTCCCTAGGATAGCCTGGCTATCTTTCTTTAGGAGCTAGTCACCATGTTGCTTGATCTGACAAGGTATGGAATTGATTTCTTGGTATGGCCCCTTTGGAATGTACTAGATCTAGTGACCTTCCAAGGGGTCATCTAAATAATCAACTACTTCCTCTTCCATAAAGCCACAAACTTTCTAGAAAGATGGGGTTTGTTGCAGTAACTAGGACCTGTGACATCCCAATATCTTAAGTGCCATGAAACACAATACAATAAAGTGTATAAATGACTTTAACTCTTTTTCTCCGTGCTAATTTTTTTTATAGTTTTACATCTTGAATTTGGAAAAATTGCAATATAATTCACAAAAAATGTGAAATCTTGTTGCTATAAATAAGCATATCATGCTAAAATTTGTTTTTGACAAGATAACATGAAACTCTCAAAGTTGGAGCCAAAACCCACAAAAGAATATTAAAAAAAAACATCAATAACCATCAAAGTTTTCACTTGTTTTGCAACAAAGGTATATGGCATCAATCAAGCAAAGTAACAAAAACCCTAGAAAGAGATGCAACAAGAGACTTGTTGAAAGACTAGGAACACATGCATAAACATATAACCATACATCTAACCTATATCAACTCCTATGGAAATCATTAAACCAATAAAATAGATCTAACAAACAAAAGAGAGAAACCCCAAGGTGGAGAAATATCCACAGAAGTAGGCTCTCTATTCTTCAAAACTTTCCCAATTATATCACTTATAGAAGACTCGAGTATGGATTCCACATGGGATCCATACAACCCTCAAACCACACACAAGCACATTACAATTGAGCCTCCTTCACCTCTACTATATAGGCTAAAGGGACAAGAGATCATATCCCATGATGAATGTGGGATAAACTCACTTTATAAATTAGTGAGTTAATGAAGGATAATATCACCAATAGTTTAATAATACCTCAATGTGTATACAAAATTCCTTATCATAGTGACAAGCAGTACAACGGTAAATGTGGCCACTAGAAAAACATTAAACACATTTTTACATTTCCCATTAATGTTGACTATTACCCCTTGACATGTAGGGGTATCTAAGGGAGATTTTCTCACTTATAGACAACAATTCCACAAATGAGATATATAGTTCTCCATGGACATATGTCCATAGATGCATCCCACATTTGCTCAGCTCACTCACATTTGATTGTTTTGATGCTTGATATACATGATGTACATTATTTCATTGCTTCATATTAGGTGTTGATATCTCATGTACTCGTCATGAAAGTATTGATCATTGGTTGAGTTGCATAATGGATCATGATGCTCTAAATTTGTGTTATTTTTCGTGTTTCACCTTGTCATATCGTCATCATCCTTTAGATAAGTGTTGTCACTCTTGGGTTGAGTTGTGCTACTAGGGGGATTTGAAGGGTGTAGCATGTCCATATCCCAATCCATACATAAAACTCTCCATCCTTCCTGATTCTCATTGTCCTACTCATGGGTTGTTTGTCATATGTCACACAAAAAGGTTCATGCAATCATAGTCCCATGAGAAGAGTTGGTGCAAATTCATGGTGGATTTGATGAATATGTTGGCTCTAAAGCTTGGCATGTTCATGGATATGTCCAAAGATTTATTTTGGTTTCCCATATGATGGTAATGTGTCTTCTTGTCAGGATGGTTTGTTGGAAGCTAAAGCAAATCAAGGTGTGTAGGTATGGGTTGTGCTAAAACCCAAGTTCCGAACATTTTATTGAAAATTCTATTCCCAACACCTAGATAAGTTATTTCCTAGTGATTTCCTTGCTGAAAAATAAATCATATCTCATCGAATAAAATATATTGTCTAGAAATAATAAAAACAACGGAAGCACACTGGAAAACAAATCTCACACAACACATAGAAAATTATGCCCTTCAAATCAATTTTTCATTAATAATGAATCCAAGCTTACAAGGGCACCCTTACTGGGAAAATATCCCACTATGGAACAATAGAAATCACAACAAACCTAGAAACTCTGGCCCTGAAGAAACCCTCTACCCGATCTGCCTAGATCTGCATGTTGGACATTCAATCTGCACTAGATATGCCTATTGGTCCTTAGATATGCAAGATCTGCCTACCGGTACCTCAAATCTACTACATCTGCCAACTGATACCTCAGATCTACACTAGATTTGCCCATTGATACCTTATCTTTGCACTATATCTCTCTGCATGTACCTCAAAGCTGCTATATCTTCTTGTTGGTACCTCAGATATGCTAGATTTGCCTCTTGATACCTCAAATATGCACTAGATCTATCAGTTGGTACCTCATATCTGCTAGATTTTCTTGTTGTTACCTCATATCTGCGCTAGATCTGTTTGTTGGTACCTTAGATCTGCTAGATCTGTCTATTGGTACCTCATATATACTATATCTATCCATTGGTACCTCATATCTGCTCCCCATAAATCTATCCTTCAATTTCTAGATGTTGGATTTTCTTCTTCATGCTACACTACCTGCACTTTCCTCCTTTGGACTTAATCTCTAGATAAAATTCCTTCTTCATCTTTGTTGATATCCCCTTGAATCATAATCTTTCATGACTCAAGCACTTGAGCAAAAGTCCTTCTTTGCTCTTCAAGTGGATGACTCAAGCACATGAGGAAAAGTCTTTCTTTGCTCCTATGTGCTCTCTTGTATCTTTCTCCTTCACCTATATTTGCTTTTATAATATTGAGTTATGATTGAATCAAACATAACCCTAATCTCCAAAGTGGTTAAGAATGATCTCGCCTCGCTTGAGATCAATGACTAAGATTCATTTAATTCACTAATGCTAATATCCTTTGCATTTCATTAAATTAAACTCACTTTAATTATAAAAACAATTTACTTTAATAATTCATTTAATTAAAGTAAATTACTAAGGTTGAAGGCTTTGAATGACTTCCACACGTCTAAACACTTAGACATGTGCATAAATACCTATTCGATGCTACAAACATCAACACATTTTTGGAAAATATTTTTAATGCCACTCTTTTGGATATCATTGTCTTTGTCGTTCTTTCTCCTTCAAATGGAAATGGAGAACGGAAGATACATCTAGTGAAGTTGACAAAGGAATGTAATCATTTGCATTTTGGATATACAATAATGTGTGGTAACAGGATTGTGAGGATAAAGACCAAGGGATCCAGTAAAGATCGTGATTGGGTAGAAGTAATTAATGAAGAAAGGTTACAACCTCCTGAAGGATGGTGTCATCCCCATTATTTTAGACTCTTTGTTCTACCAAGAGGTTTGACTTTTCATTGCAATGAAGTTAAGTGGTTTATTGATAGAAAGACCGCATTTCAAGTTATTGCTTTGGCAATTGAAGGAGCTAAGTTTGAGATATTCATATCAATTTAGTGAGGGCCCATTGAGGAAGGAAGGCACTAATCTATCATAAATAATCTGCAGAGAAAAGGTAGCCACGTGAATATGGGGCCATGTAATCAATATTGGCCTTTATGCATTTTACTAAAAGGTCCCAATGGCATGAAAAATGAAAATAAGAGTATTAAATTATTTTTTCTTGTATATGAAAGGGAATTTCTAAAGTTCACATAAAAGCTACAAAAGAAATTGTGAGAGCTATAAATGCATCATAAGGATTGACATAGACTATAGGCAAAAGCACATGGACGTAGAGTGGAAGAAGAAGGAGTACTCAGTCAAGGAGTGTTTAATTCAACTAATTGTATATGGAGCAAAGAGGATGCATGTAAAGAAGTAGGTAGATGCTTCTTGCATCATTTTCTCAGGCATAGAGTGGAAACGTTTTTATGGAGTTAGATTTTATCACATGTAAATGGGAATATGGTTGTACATGACCTATTTAGGCATGTGTACCCTTGGTTTGATGTTTCACCGATATAAAGTCTAGACATAGACTTAGGTGATAGGGGGCATATTTTATTCCCAAAAATCTGGTAAATAAACTTTTAGGGGGGTAGGTGTTTATTCCTACTCAAGTTTAAAGGGGGGAATGTTGGGTTAATCTTGTCTCGGTCGTAGACTAGTTAAGAAATAACCTTGATGTGGTCATTGATGGGTTTACCATTGGTGGTTTATGAGCCTATGGTATTGGGTAACCCATGGTATTTTCCCATGGTATTGCATATGATGAAGCTTATTTAATAGCTTGGAATACTCCATTGTAAAGTGCCTCAAGTGGTTTGGTGTTTGGCCGACTTGGACAAGGGAATAATAAATATCTATTATGGGTGTTGGTTTTCCCAATTGAGGGGTTCCAAGGTAAATTTTGGTGTTCATATGTGCTTGTTTATTTTTCTCCTATTATTATGTTCGGTTTTGCATACCTTAGTTTTTACATGATGTGATTAACTCAAATTTGAGAGATTTAAATAGGTTATTATATTCTCAAATTTGAGTTATTCTCCCCAGCATAGAATAGGAGAATAACCTTTTTTTTGGGGGGGGGGCAGTTTTTGGCCAACGATTTTTCGGCCCATTGTAATGTAACCATTCTCCCAAGCATAGAATGGGAGGATAACTCAATTTATTTTTATTAAGCTACCCCTTGGCTGAGGCCATTTTCTATCCCTTGATTGAGGGTTTGTAGGAGATGCAATTGTTATCGGACAAATCGGTAAGTGTGAACACAAACTAATTTACCTAACTTCAATAAGAAATTAGAACAAAACAAAGCATAATACAAGCTTCTCCTTAGATTTCATTGTAATGTAAACTAGTTCAAAGAGGGACAAATGACATACCTTTTAAACGTCATTCGATCCTCGCTAGTATCATCCTTGCTCCATCTCTAGATTCATGGGATGTTGAACCTGTTAAGAAGCACAAACCAAAAAAGAGAGATAACAACGATATATATATTCCAATGAAGCCTGCGTATAAGATCAAGGAGTTATACAATAAAAATGGAGACGCTTTTATAGGGAAGAAATGTATCACTGCATTATATTGGTGAAAGTGGAGAATACAACCTATGCCTTGATGTTGCAAGGTCCCTTCCAATGGCCCTTTGCTTCAACATGCATACCTTGTAGAAATTTCGATACGAATTAATGTATTCCTGCGATTCTCCTGATCTAACAATTACCACAACTTGTTAAATACAGAATCGCTTCTACTATTATTGCGGAAACAATTTAAACCACGATCTCAACCACAATGCACAAAG
>ML796882.1:46966-68385 GCA_009831015.1 Picea engelmannii
CACCTACAAGGAAGTGAACTACATTCCCTTTGCCATTGAATACCAATCTTACTCCTCCATCAACATCACATAATAATGATGATGTGCACTTAAATGTTGATGTGATGAATGTTTTGGCCAAGGTTATTGTTCTTGTCACTCTCACTAAATTAATCAAGACACCCGCTCAAATGGATAAGGTAAGAAAGTTCTTGTGTATTAAAGAGGTACCCGAGGACCCTTTTGTACTACTTCGAGCCATGAATTATGATAGAAAGAATGGAAGGCGTTCTCCTTTCTTCATCACTTTGGTAGTAAATAACCTCATTCTCCATAATTGTATGTTAGATTATGGGGCTTCTTTAGATTAAGGGGCTTCTACCAATGTGATGTATTTAAAGGTCATGGACCGATTGGGTTTAAAAACCACAGAGCCTTATAGGAATGTATGCATTATTGACTCAAGAGAAATCAAGGTTAGTGGTCCAATTAAGGATTTCAAGGTTAGTCTAGTTTCATATCCAAGTATCTCTCTCTTGATGGATGTTGTATTCATAGATGTGCTTGATGCATGGGGGATGTTATTGTCTAGAAAATGGGCTACCAACATGAGAGGTAGCATTCAAATGGATTTATCTTGCGTAACCATCCCAACCTATGAAGGAACCTTTGTCACCCCATGAACGATTTGATGTGTGTAGATGAAGAATTTGGCAACTTGTGTGTCTTTTAAAATTTAGTAGTACCATGAGAGAAAGAGGGCCATGATGATGTTTGGAATATGTATTTTGATGGTGCATGTTTTAGGATATCATTCGGTGTTGGGATTGTTTTGTCTCTCCCTAAGGCATTACCAAGCTTTTCACATGTAGGCTCGAGTTTGATTGCATTAATAACATTGTTGAGTATGAAGCCTTGAACATGGGATTAGATTTGGCCCTAGATATGAAGATTAAGTGCCTAAAGGTGATTGGGAATTTTTATGTCGTTGTCTCACAAGTAAAAAAGGTGTTTGTTGCTAAAAATGAGATATTTAAAAGGTATAGAAACGTAGCGATAGATACCATAGAACTCTTTGATGCTTTTTCCGTAGAAACGATCCCTAGAGAAAGAAATATCATTCCCGATGCAATGCTAATAGAAGCACCCACTTTGCAACCATGTAGGTAGTTGGTTGATGGTGAACGCAAGATTGAAATAATCTTTAGACCAACCATCTTGGATAATTTTGAACACTGGCAAGTTTTTAATGATGATACCCAAATTCTTCATTTTCTACATAGTTTGAAAGAAATCTTAGAAAAGCAAGTAAATTGGCAAACTTAAAGTTAAGAATTAGAAATCAAAGACTTGCCAAACAATTCAATCTCGAAAGGAGTAGTTCCCTTAGAAAGAATCTTTGATAGACATGAGATGTACAAAGGGAAACCGGTTGTTGATCAATCCAAAGAGGCTTTTGAGATTAACATTGATTCAACATCTAGTTCTAGGATGATCAAACTACGAAAGAACACTACTCATGACGAAAGAAGAGATATCAAGAACCTCATTTGTGAGTACAAGGATGTCTTTTCTTGGTCATATGATGATTGATAGGCATATAAAGGAGACATAATTCAACACCATTCCTCTAATGGAAGTGGTACAACCCTTTAGGCAAAAGCAACATAAGATCAATCCTAAGTTATCCCCTTTTATCCAAACAAAACTACAAAATATGCTCGAGGCAACGATTATAGTCCCCATTAGACACTCCTTTTGGGTGCCCAACCTGGTTGTAGTTTGAAAGAAGAATGGTGATATTTGATTGTGTGTCGACATTAGAAACCTTAATCAACTCATTTATCCTTTGTCTAATATGGAAAATATCTTACTAAGAGTCATCGGGGCTAGGATTCTTTCTATGTTGGATGGTTTCTCATAATATAACCAAGTTTTGGTTAAAGAAAAAGACCAACTTAAGAAAATTTTCACCACCCCATGGAGAACTTGCAAGTACTTTAGAATGCCCTTCAGTCTTTTAAACATTGTATCAAATTTCAAAGGGAAATGGATTTCACTTTTAGGGACCTGGTTGGAAAGATAATTGTAATCTACCAAGATGACTTAATTGTGGTGTCCAGAGCAAGAAATACTCATTTGTAGCACATGAAAAAACTATTTGAGCAATGTAGAAAGTATGGAATCTCACTTAATCCTAAGAAATCGACTTTTGGAGTAGACCAAGGAATGTTGTTGGGTCACATTGTTTCTAAAGATGGCATTTGTATCGGTCTGACAAGAGTTGTGTCTATAAGAAAAATCCCTTTCCCGGATAACATAAAAGCTTTATAGTCATTATTCGATAAGATCAACTTTATAAGAAGATTTTTCCAAAATTTGTGGAGATTGTCAAACCCATGAATGTTTTGTTAAAAAATAATGCTTTATTTAAATGGGATGATGGAAATGATAAATATTTCAAAAACATTAAAGAAGCCATATCATCAACGTCGGTCCTAGTTAGCCCCGATGATTCTCGAGGCTTCATCATTATCTTCTTTGAATCTAAGGATACTATTGTTGGTGTGCTTTTGCAAAACAACAAGGATAATAATGAGCAACCTCTTGCTTTCACGAGTAAGACCCTTAGGGAGGTTGAATTCAAGTACACCATTACCAAGAAGTAATCCAATTCCCAGGTGCAATCATTAAAACATTTTAGGAGTTATGTCAGGTAGAACGAAATCATAGCATGTGTCCCAAACCTAGCTATTAAATATGTATTGATGCAACAAGATTATATTGGAATTAGGAGGAAATGGGTATCAAATATTCAAAAGTGTGACATTGACATTAAACCAACTAAAACAAAAGGGCGTGGTTTAGCTAATATGTTGACTGGAGGAAATGAGAAAGCCTTGGGGTTAGGTGAGAGTGACCAAATGAATGTTGTCTTGAGTGAATTGGAAAATGATGAGTGGTGTTTGTATATCATTTATTACTTGGAGAATTTATCTTGTCATGACCACTTAGTTGATCATAAAAGAAGAGATTTGAGATTGAAAGCCATGAGATTTTGTTTGAGTCATGATGGCCTTGGTTGGAGAAACCACGATGGAATAATCCTTAGATGTGTCAATAGAAGAAGCCAACAAGTTAGTTGATGAGTTCCATTCGAGATAATATGGGGGCCACTTTGCAGCTCATACTACCACACATAAAATATTAAGGGTAAGTTACTATTGGCCTACATTATTCATTGACACTCATCGTTATGTAGGGCCTTGTCAACCATTTCAGTTCTTCTTAGGGAAACTACGATTGTCTGCTTTACCTTTAAAACATTTGATACTTGCGTCACCTTTTCAACAGTGGGGTTTAGATTTTGTTGGTGAATTTAAAGACGATTAGTAATGGATATCGATGGAATTTGACTACTACAAACTATTTCACTAGATGGGTAGAGGCCATACCAAAAAAGAAGATAATTGAAGAAGTTGTAATGAGTTTCCTTGAAGATTGAATAATCGCGAGATTTGGTGCCCCAGCCAAAATCACTACTGATAATGCAAAGGATTTTAGTTATTTGGCTTTGGAACATTTTTGCTCCAAGTATAGAATTTTTTGTCACATTCTTCTGATTATTACCCACAAGGAAGTTGATTGGTTGAATCTAGTAACAAGAACCCTGTGAATATTATTAAAAGCACTGTGGGTGAAAATTAAAAGAATTAGGACAACAAGATTAAGTATGCACTATGGGCAAATTGTATCGCGAGTAAGACTTCCACTAGGAAAATCCCTCTTGAGTTAGTTCATGGAATGGAAGCAAAATAGCCTATCAACCTCCAGATTCTTGTATTTCATCTTATGCAACTTTTCACAATAGATTAGGAGGCTTTACAACAAGAATTGATCAACTTGTAGAGTTTGATGAGTCTAGGTGAAATGATTTGAATCAAATGGAGAAAAATCGAGATAAAATGAAAAGAACATTTGATCATAAAGCAAGACAAAGAAATTTTGAAGAAGGAGATCTTGTACTCATGTGGGATAAAAGAAAGGAAAAGCTAGGTATGCATAAGAAGTTTGATTGTCTTTGGTTCATCCTTACAAAATTGTGAGAAAGGCCAAAATTAATTGTTTCTACCTAGCTATCCTTGATGGGGAGAATTTGCCTCTACCAATTAATGGATAGCTTCTCAAGCTTTACTTTGAATTTAGGACTTGATTTGTTAGAAGTAGCATATAGTAGGATAGCAATAACTTAGTTGGGTGTTTTGCATCTTGATTGTTCTTTCTTGCTTGCTTGTTTTCAGTATTGCTTGAATCCATGCATTCTTAGCTAGTTGCATTTGATTTATTCTTGTCTAAAAAAAAATGAAAATGAAAAAAGAGAGCTTTTGCATTTCCTTTAATTTTCCATATACCAGGGGATTGCATCACCCTCCGTTTTTTTACTGATGGTTTTATGGTCAGATCTAGCAGGACATTTTTATTGATGCAAATTGTATGTCTTAGAGTACCATAGATTGTTAAGGTTCCCATGCACTCTACAATGAGCACATGTCCCCATGTTGGATCCAGATGTTACCCCCTAACATGTAGGGGTAACTAGAGGAATTTTTCTCAATTATAGACAATAGTTCCCCAAATGAGATTTATGGTTCTTCACAGACATATGGCCAGAGGTGCAACCCACATTTTCTCAACTCACTGACATTTGGTGATTATGATGCTTGATATACATGAGGTACATTATTTCATTGCTTCATATTGGGTGTTAACGTCTCATGTACTTGTCATGAAAGTAGTGATCATTGGTTGAGTCAGATAATGTATCACGATGCTCTAAATTTGTGTTATTTGCCTTGTTTAAGCTTGTTGGATTATCATTGTCCTTTAAATAAGTGTTGTCACGATTGGTTTGAGTCGTACTAATAGGGGGTTTTGAAGGGTGTAGTGTGTCCATATCTCAATCCATACTTAACACTTTCCATCCTTCCCGATTTACATTGTCCCACTCATGGGTTGTTTGTCATATGTCACACAAAAAGGTCTGTGCTTCATATTCCCATGAGAAGAGCCTCATCCTAAAAGAGATATAAGATCGAGGTGAAGAGCTAGATAAGAATAAATAAAAGCAAAAACCAAAATAAATCTTGAGCAATGCCCCCTCGATATGAGGCTTTCATCCCAATTCCTATGCATAAAAGCATATCTAAAAAGGGTGGGGGGGGGGACTAAATGAAAAAAAATGAAGTAAGACAAGGAAAAAGGAAAGTAAGGGGTAGTAAGAAACAATGTCGAGGAAAAGGTAACTCAATGCATAAGCAATCCCTCATATAAAGGCACTCATGTGGATGAATATCTTAAACAACCTCATGATGACTATGCAATTCAACTCATGAAGTCACCCACCAAACCATACCATCTTTCACTACACATGTTGCTTGATTGGTTTTCCTGGCAACTACTTCTCTTCTTAGGTGTTGACACATGTAATATGGGTCAATGATGCCCCCATCATACCTAAACTTGGAAAATTGTATGAATTGTATGAGTTATCGTGAAGTTAGAAGATGATACTCGATGTTTCTCTACCTAATGGCATTTAAATTTGGCATGACTCACTTTTTTATGTTGCATTGGATTTGTGTACATGCCTCGGGATTGATAACTACTTTGGGTCCCTTGAGCATTGCTTTGGGCGTGATACCTTGCATAGAGCATTGCACATCTTGGATGACTTTGAAGAGGTCGTTTTGATTGCTTGATGGAGGCCATCCCACCTTTGGAGGAGGTCATTAGGTCTTTTTGAGGAAACGTTGCATTTTTTTAGTGAAACATTGCACCCTTTGGAGGGAATGTTTCACCTTGGAGACCTTTTCATGCCTTTTTACACCACTTTTGAGTGACCTATCCACTTTGGGAGTCCACACATGCCACACATGTGAGACTTTCATGCTTATTAAAAGGATGACTTRGCCTTYGAGGAAGTTTTACTTCATTTGGGAGACTCTTTGTGGGTCTTTTAACTCATTCACTCRTGTATCATGGATATTTTATGTATTTTTGACCATATCTCTAAGGTTTGTAAAGAGATAATGGTATTTTATAATCTTTTAGGCTAAAATCTAGGAGAATAKTATTCTTACTATGAGAGGGTAGCTAGATATCCTCAATAAATAGAGAAATACATCTAATTTGTAACTCATTGTTAGAACTTGTGGAGAACACTACTTGTCTACTATTATGATTATTTTTTTGCTATGGATGGAGAACTAAAGTGCTCTCTTTAAGGAAGATATCTTGTGGATTCTTTACAATTCATAGATGTTCTTGGATCTGGGGTTTTGTGGATGGAATCGATTTATTGAGTAAGTGATCTCTCTTGATATTTGTTGATTTTGTTTATGAATGGTTGTAAGTGTTTGTAGTGGACAACCCTAACTATCACCATAGTTTCTCTTACACTCTCTCAACAAGAGCCTCAGTTGACCCCATATGCCCCAACAAAAATTAGTAGGCACTAGTATTTACTTATCTAGTCAATCTGAAACTCAAAATTCAAAATCTTTTATTTTTGTTGTAGGGTAAATTTAGGGTTTTGCATCTTATATTCAATTTTCGTCCATCAGAACCCTAGACATATTGGGTTTCTTGCATGTTGTTTGCCCTAAAATATAATTTTAATGGAAAAATAGCCTAGGTGTTTTATATTATAGCATGCTTAGGGATGGATGACTTGGTATAATTGGTTGTTATATCCTCTTTAATTTTCAAAATTGACAAGTTACATGAACCCTAAATTTATTCATTATTTTAGCTCTAAAATTCACTTGTTTGCAATTTGTTTAAGTGCCTAAAATCTACTATTATTAGTGACTTGATTATTATTGTAATTCATCTATATTTTATGCAAGTTTTATAATAGCCTTTAGTGATTTTCAGATCTGGATTGTTTTGGCATAAATTTTCATTGGATAATCAATTAATAAGCCCTCTAAAATAGCCCTAAAATGAGCAAACCCTAAATCTAAAATTTGCTTCAAGTAACCACCTAATCTATAACTCATATATCATAATGCATTGGTGGTAATTTGGGTAGTGGCATAGGTGGCCTTAGACTTGAATTTGTCTTGCCTTAGGAACCCTAGGTCTACAAGGGAATCCTCCCTTGTGTTGGACTTGTCCTTCACTAAAATGAGGGAAGTAGATGTCTAAGTGATAGTGGCAACGTTTCCATGTTCCACTTCTCTTTTTTCCTTGCAAAGTCTTTGCACTAAGGTGCAATATTGTGTGATAACATTGACCGAAGGGTTAATACACATTTGGAGGAAGATGCCATTATGATTAACCATCCACCTTGATGACATCTTCCCACATCACTTGAAGAAGAAATGTTTACTTTTTCATGGACTCGGTGAAGATATCAAGAACATGTTATTTAGTGGGGTAATACTCCAAATGAATAACACCATTTGCAACTAGGTCCCGAATGTAATGGGTATCAAGGTCAATGTGTTTGGTTTTGGAGTGATGCACTAGATTATATTCAAGATAAATAACACTTTGATTGTCATATATCAACTCAATAGGTCTATTTTGAACCAATCCAAGCTTAGTAAGGACATGTCGGATCCACGTTGCTTCTTTAGTTGCTTCTTTAGTTGCTTCCTTAGTTGCCTTATACTCTACTTCACAAGAAGAAAGAGGAAGTGTTCCCAAACTCTTACTAGACTAAGAAATTGGACCTAAACCAAACTAAAATATATATATTGTAGTAGAGCATATGTCAGTAGCATCTCCTTCCCAATTAAAATCGGTATAACCAAGAAGTGAAATAGAATCCTCACGAGAATAGAAAACATCATAATTGAGAGTTCCTTGAACATATTTGAGAAATATTTTAGTTGCTTTCCAATGAATTTCTCGAGGCTTTTGTACGAACCTTGAAACCATACTAACAACAAAGGATATACCAAGGATACTATCAAATAAATCACACTACTAGCAAGTTGACTATAGAGAGTGGAATCAACAAGAGGTGATTCATAATCAACTGTTAATTTGACTCATGACTAAAATGGTATTGGATAAGGTTCATAATCACTCATGTGAAACCAAGAAAGCAAATACAAAGCATAGTTAGGTTGAGAAAAGAAGATCCCATCAACCATATGCCATACCTAAAGACCTAAAAAATAATGTAAAAGGTCCGAGTCTGTAATCTCAAATTTTTTTTTAGATCATTCTTCAATTCCTAGATTAATAATAAAAAAAATCCTATAAGAATTAGATCATCCACCTACAGAACAACTATGAGGATATCATCTTGAAAGAAATGAACATACAAATTTTGATCAGATTGACAATGCCTGAAACTATTCTTCAAGAAATGAGTATCAATTTTCTCCTACCAAGCCCTAGGTGGATGTTTAATACCATACAAGGACTTGTGCAACTTGCATATAAAAATTGAAGTGTCAGGAGTGATGAAACCAAGTGGTCATTGCATATAAATATCTTCACAAAGATATCCATTTAAGAAGGCACTCTTGACATCTATTTGGTGAATTTCCCATTGAAAATATGTAGCAAGAGAAATAATTATTCTTATGGTGCTCATTTTAGGAATTGGAGCAAAGGTTTCAGTGTGATCAATACCTTCTTTCTATAGAAATCCTTTAGCTACTAATTGAGCTTTATTCTTTTCAATTTGTCGATATGTGGTAATATTTGTCTTATAGACCCATTTACATCCAACAATATTCTCCCCAAGAGAAAGGGGAACTAAATCCCAAGTGTGATTCTTAGTTAAAGAATCGTGTTCAATAGCCATTGCTTTCTCCCATTCTAGTTTTCCTTTAGCCTCTAGATATGTGGAAGGATCATATGTGTCTAACACTTTCTCCATGAGGGAAAATTTTGATCTATTCATACTAGTGTCAGATGCAATACCGACATCAGAGCCTACAGATTCAAGTGTTTTCCATGCCTAGATAGGAAGAGAGTTTGTAGTATGATGAACAACACTAGCATATTCACTAGAATAAACAAGAATAAGATAATCTAGTACTTTTGCATCACTTGAAGAAATATTTATAGACACAAAATCAACTGAAGACTTAGGTAAATTCAAGGCAACATGAGGTTCTACAAAATTTGGTGGTGTAGAAATTTCATGGAATTGTACATCTCTACAAAATATAACATATTGAATAGATGGGTCAAATAAAACATATTCTTTAGAATCCTCACTATCACCAACAAAGATGCATTTATGAGATTTGGGCTCCAACTTCTTTCATTTTTTATCGAGAATATGAGCCCAACATTCACATCCAAATACCTTGAAATTGCTAATATATGTTCTTCTTCCACTCCACTTTTCTCCAAGAGAAACATGCAAAATTGCTTTAGTAGGAACCTTATTCAAAATGTAATTGACACTAAAATTGCTTCAACCCAAAATCTTTTCTTGAGACCTTTTGAATGCAACATACATCTAGCCATTTCAATTAGAGTTCTATTTTTCCTTTCTACAACCCCATTGTGTTGAGGTGTGTAAGGAACAATCCTTTGATGTTTAATGCCATGCTTTGATAAATATGCTAAAAATTCATTTTTAGTGTACTCCCATGCATTATCAGTACAAATAGTCTTAATACATTTTCTAGATTCTTTTTCAACTAGGGCTTTAAATTATTGAAATACAACAAATGCTTCACTTTTATGTGTCAATAAATATACCCATGTTTTCCCACTATAATCATCAATGAAAGTGATGAAGTAGAGAGCACTTGATAAAGAGGGAGTCTCAAGAGAACCACATATGTCACTATGAACCAACTGCAACTGTTATTGGGAACACTAAGATTTAAGATATTCAAACTTTTCCTTGTAATGCTTTTCGAGGACACAACCTTCACAAACACCTTTCGTGGAAGAAATGGAAGGTAAGCCATGCACCGTCTTAGACAAAAGTTGCATTTTACCAAAGTTTAGGTGACCTTGTCTTTAATGTCATAACTTGCTTTGTCCACTAGCATGTGCAACATAAGAATACAAAGGTTGTTTATCGGATGAGGTGAAACTAGTAAACTTAAACAAGTTGGCATCATGATCAACATGGCAAGATGAATTTTTTTTGAACCCATCATTAATATCTTGTTGTTAGGAACCAAAACCTTAAAATATCATAAGAAACTAGAGTACACACCATGTACACGAATGTGAGCGTGGAGCACAACTCCAAGAAATATAAGAGAGATGAGTTACACTACAACTCTCTAAAGAATAGGAAAACCTTTTCAAAGCACCCCAATACATTCATACCTCCAAATCACATGTTCCTTCAATAATAACTGCATGAACTCTATATAAGGTTGGAGGATTGTTATTGCGAAGTTTAGGAGCACTAGGGGATGGTTGGAAGAAATTGTATGCAATGTAGGAGTCAAGCAAGGTTGTCCTCTATCCCCTACACTTTTTGGCATATACATTGACAAGTTAGAAGTTTATTTGGAAGTTGCAAGTTGTGTTGGACCGACTCTCGCTAGTATAGTCATCATCCTTCTTCTCTATGTCAATGATATTGTTCTTATGAAAAGGGAACCCCATGACCTCAATAAGTAGCTTAGAATCCTCAAGGACTTCTGCTCTAGTACATGAATGACTATGAACACTGACAAAATGAAGGTTATGATCATTAAATCCCAAAACATCACCTACGATAATTTCATATATGACAATAATAGCTTGGAGAAAGTGACTTCGTACAAGTACCTTGGAATCGATATTCATCACAAGCTCAATTGGAAATATAGCATTGAGAAAGGGATAAATGGAGGGTGGAAAGCTTATTATGGGATTGAAAATAATTGTAAAGTAGTGGACCTTTGGCTATGGGATAAGAAAAAGCTCATGTTTGAGACTCTTATCACTCATGTTATCTTATATGGATGTGAATTTTGGGGATGCAATATCTGTCGAGAATCCCAGAGAAAGATAGAGTAGATCCAAAGAATTTGATCACTTATAATCCCAAAATTAAAGGCAATACACCGTATCCTACCTTCCTCATAGAAGCGATCCTTTCACCCATTTAGAGCATAACTATGGTTAGGTATATAATGCACAAGAACAAGATAAACAACATGGATGACACGAGGCTCCCCAAAATTGCTCTAGACTCCAGTCAAAACCGCAAGCGGCTCAAGAGGGGATGGCATAATGATGCCAAGTCTTGGCTAAATCACCGAGGAATAAAGGAAGAAGTTATTATGTAGAATACCAATGATATTGATAATATTATTAAAGCTAAATTTAAGGAGAAACTTTGGTGTGATGAAGAATTAGAGGACAAAAGAAAATTGAGATATTATATGGAGGTGGTTAACCCTAATATTGAATATAAAAAACATCTCTTTATTTTTACTAACATCGAGAAGAGAATCAATATTGCTAAAATAAGAACTAATTCTCATGAGTTGCATGGTGAAACTGGATGTTGGACAATTCCCAAAACACCATGGCATGAAAGAATCTGTATACCCATATTAGATCCCAGTTTCAAAATATTTGTCACAATTCTGACCTTCCTAAACTTCTAAGCCATCAAACTATAGTGATATTGGAACACCTCTCCTAATTCTTTTCGAGCATCAGAGTAACATTCTAAAGAAATCCAAGTATTCTCTTAACTTTCTTAAGGTCTGATAGACCAACTTGGCCTGAGTGGACGCTAACCTTCATCGCCGTCATCATCATATACCTATCCACACATTGCACATGTGGGCCCTTTACTACGTTGACCACTATTACATATACATTTACCCATTACATGTACATTTAATCCCATATATACCCCCCCGTGAGGTCATATCATTTACATTTAACCCGATTTATACCCCTCCTTGGGATCATACCACATTCAAGACATATCTATCAAGCCAAGCTTCAAATTTACAACCTTTATGACAAACATGATAAATAGAAAGCAAATTGATGGGCATGCCTTCAACATGAAACACACCTTCTTGTACACCATTAGGAACATCAACATTGTGAGACCCAACTACTGTAATATTATTACCATCTCTGATTGAAAATTTCTAAGACAAATGTTTTTTTTTGTCATAGGAGGTAAACAAGGAAGCATTACCAGTCATGTGATTGGGGGCACCTGAATCCAAAATCATTCCAAAGAGGACATTGATTTAGTTGGCTAAATTGAATAAGCAATGAGAACAACTTGTTGTTCTTTAGAGGCTTTCTTCTTGATTTTTGCAAGCTAATTGTGCCTATTAAAGAAATTATTTTTAGTGTGATTGGTCTTTCCATAATACTTACATGGTTTCCACTCTTTCTTCTATGAAACACCTGCATTAGCATCATTAGAAACCTTGTGTGAAGTACTAGGAACATTAGGTTTAGTGTCATTTGTAGGAACTTTGTAGTGATTCTTCTCACCGTGAGCCAAATGTGCCTTTCCGACAACAATTTGACCTGATGATAGTAGCCTATCGTTTTTCACAAATTAATCATTTGCACAAGTCTTCAAAATTAGATTGAAGAGTTCCCTTGAACATTTCAATGACTCTATTTCTAAATTGAATGAACATATCATAGATTAGAGGCAATTTCTTCTCTACTAGAATAATGAGTGTTGTATAAATATTCTTATAATCAAAACCACAATTATTCAGTTTCTCATTTTAACTCTTCAATTCTACAAGAACTTGCTCAATCCTTTCAAAATCCTTAGGATCTAGTTCACGTATTTTCTTGTCTAGATAATATGTAGAAACGTCCTCAGTTTTGTCATACATTGATGCTAGAATATTCCATACCTCTACACATCATCTTGAGATTCAATGTGAACTTGTAAGTTGTTAGATATAGTTTGAAAAATAAGACCTCTTGCATGTTCACGACATCATTCCCATACAACCACATCATTTCCATATGTTGGTTTCTTGTTGTCACCATTGCCTCTGAGAACATCAATCATCTCATGTTTCCAAGTAGTATAGTTGGAATCAGTTAGTTCAAGAACACGAACCACCTCGAAAGTCATTATGATGCTATACAATAAACCGATAGAAGAATGCAAAGTTACTCAATTTAGTCTGCTAATATGGATCTGTGTGAAAAATTGGGCAACTTCAACAAAAAAATCATTCAAAACTAAGTTAAGATGAGCAAGTTATGATAGTTTAAAGTTCTTGAAATGGGGATGAGGCCTACATGTGTGATAAAACTATAAATTTTGATAGACTGAAAGGTATAATTGTGAAAAAAGAATTGCACCATTGTATAGTAGATTAAAAAACAAACTCAACAAAAAAATTTGCACTACAAATGACCACCTAGATTGAAAGATCTAGCTGTTGCAAAATGACCTTCAATTTCTAGATGCCAATCCCTATAGGTTGTGCTAAATAACACTGCTAGATAGTGGTAGATGCTACAAAAAAACTAGTGTACATGTTTGTTTACTTACATTGGTTGAAGAATGAGCCTCTCACTTGATGATTGAGTGTTGGCAATAGTTTAATTTGACATCGTATGAAGCAGTACATTGTGTGTAGATCTATGTTGGAACCAATGGTTATAGGTATTCCTTTTGCATAGAAGATGAGCCACTACAAACCAACTTCCTTCCTTAAAACAATGTGATCCACTCCAATAAAACAATTATCCTCTACTTCAAGTTAGCTCATAATATGGTGGATCTCCACTTCAACTAATACCTGAATTTGTAGTCTCAAAGTTTCAAGGGAATCAACAAACTAGAGATAGAGAAGAGAAGATCCATACAATCCATGTATAAAGCAGTTGAGGAAACACACCGAGATTGGAATTGTAGTGATTAAACACACACATAGAATATGAACACAAAAAATTGTTGGATTACTAGATTGTTGAAGTAGTGTGGTTGGGTGAAGCACTAGAAGGGAATTACAAAGGCATGAGACAACCATACAATACACGTGCCAAAGCTAAAAAAATTCAAAGAGGAACATATGATTACTTACAAAGGATGAAAAACTCAGAGAGAGGTTGTACAACCACATGAGGAATTGAGGGTTGTTTGGGAGAAGCTATACGATCACAGAGACTTGATGAAGAGAACATCATGTTGATGGATGAAAGAAATCATAGGATTTCATGTGGATCCATACATCGTGCAGATGCGTGGAGGCATGGTAGGGTAAAATACCTAAAAAAAATAAAATGTCCACGACTTTTCTCCTTGTAATTTTTTATTTTGATTTTTTTTCTAATTATTATTATTATTATAAAATCAACAAAAAAAAAAATTATGCCCGAAAACTTTAGGATATAGATCTATAAAACAATTTTTTTTAACAAAAAATGAACTTATATTAAGAGAAAATACCATTGTGTCGAGGCAGACAACAGTCATACATAACTAACAAAAGGGGCTCATAGCCAATGCAATTTTCTACATCTAATGGAGCAAAATTTAGAAATTTTTCCAGCAAAAACATCTACTAGAATGAAGAGGCATATTCCTGAATTTTCAGGGCCCTTCCCTGCTGTAGAGACCCATGTTCAGTGTCCATCGGAGTCGTTCCTTAAGCTTCATTTCCACTAACAGTATTGTAACCCCAAGGAGAAAATTTACCAAAATTTATAAATGCAAAGACCGAATGTTGGGGTAAAAATTGCGCTTTAAACTGTTGAAATTCAAATTCCATGGCTTCCATTCTTTGGGTTAAAGAAGCCAAAGCGTTTTCAAAGTCCCTCATCTTGCCTGACAACTAGTGGAACATTGAGGAATTTTCATGTGAGATTTGTTCAACGAGCCTAAGAATCTTTTTGAAGTCACTACAAGAAGGTTCCATGGTAAAGCACTATAGCCAAAAATTTCATTGAACCCCAAGAAAACCAGACCCAATTTGACAGATAATGGTTGTAGAAGTGATAGGATAATAGAGATAAGGAACACAACATTGAATTATTGCACCATTAGACACAAATACCAGAGCATAAGAGACACATAGAAACATGAGGGTCCAAACACCTAGAGTTGGCAAGAGAAAAATTCCTCACATTGTGCACCACACCAGAGTAACCATGAGCATCCAAGACAACTGCAAACACCAAACACTCCCACCAACTAACTGTAATAATGGCCCCAAGATCCGAAGATGACCCAGTAAAAAAACCCAATAGAGAACCATAATAGGGTGTGCCATGATCGAGAGGAACGATCGACATAAGAAACTACGACAAAATGAGCCCAAATGAATGCTCGCACATATGACATAAACACACAAATGTGCGGGAGGGTAAAACCAAGGAGCGATGGGACATACCATATCCAATTGTTTGCACGGAGGGGAGGCACAACTAGGGGACGATGGAGACCCCCCTTATACCATTTAAATTTGATTCTCCACAATTCATTATGGATCCAACTCTAGCCCATCAATCCATAATTGAGTTGAGGCCCCTTTTAATATGATAAACCTAAACTTCATGAAAACCATCAACCAATAAAAGGATGTGAGATAAGATGACATTTAACATATTGTTTTCTTCCAATCTTTGCTTATGAATTGCATCGATAACTACCATGGAGTCTTCGGACACCATTAACCTGGAGATCTTATGTTCTTTGGATAAACTCAATCCTTTGCAAAGAGCATAACCTTCTACGATATTATTGGAAGTCGTCCATAATCCCCAAGTGAAGTAGGCTATATTGATTCCTCCAATATCATGACGACTCCCACATACACCTTCCACCCCAAGATTATTCTGAGAGGCTCCATCAGAAAAGAGAACATGGGCCTCCTACTTGATCAACCACTCCTTGAATTCATCCTCTAGTTTCTTTATAGCCCAAACTAGAAAAGGTATCAATTTTTCCACCCTAGGAAGTTGAGTTGAAGCAATTTTAAATTGGTTCACCCATGTTTCCCCGAACAATTCTAAGTGCTGGTCTAGTTGATGCATGCGTCGTTGTAAATACTTTGCACAAAGTGAGATAACTTTGACTGTTGTTGTTGAGGAGGAAGCAAATCATCTTGAAAGACTTTGTTGTTTCATAAAAGCCATAAAACTCAAAACATATATTTTGGGAAGGCCATCCATAGTTGTTTGAAACATGGTTTAAATTGGAAACTCCCCTTATACCTTCCTCTCCATTGAGTGAATAATTCTTTGTAGGTGGTTGGCCAAGTTGTGAGGTAAAACATATCACCTAGAGCAAATTCCCATGCTGATATAGAATATTCACAAGTCACAAGCAAGTGTTGTAGAAACTCCTCCTCCTTCTGACATGAAGCACACCTTGATGGTCCAATTATGCCTCTTTTTTTAAGATTTTCATTGGTGAGGATTTTCCCATGAACCAGAAGCTAGATAAAGGAGTAAACTTTGGGAATCCCATATGTATGCCATACCTTCCTCCACAAGACTAAATGAGGGAAGGAGCATGAGTTTTCCTGTAGCAACTAAAATAATTTCTCGACAGTGAATTGGGAACACCTCAATCCTCGACATCTAAGTTCCTTGGAGCACAACCCATTAATGCCCCCAAGGAATAAATATAATAGCAGAGCTAAATGAGGGGGTAATATTTCTAATCTCCAACCATCCCATCCGCTTGAAGAATAATCGCATGAGCATATATCATACAACCTTGCTATTCATTGATCTTGCATCTAGTTGCGAAGAGGGGCCAGTTCCACATGTTGAGAGAGGCATTCCTGCCCTAAAATAGAGTCTTCCCATGTTTTGACTAGCTTCCCATTTCCAGGTATCCAATTGCGTTGTTTGCATAATATAGGGATCGTTGAAAGAAGAATATGAAAGATTGAATAACCTTTAATTGACTGGGGGGGCATTCCAAGCACCTGGTTATTGGTCCCCGTAAATATTTCTTCCATGTAACTCTATTCCACCAAAGAAGATCCCCTGATATGAGCCTCCATAGTAATCTAACGCCCATTACAATGTTCATAAGCTCAGGATCTATGATTCCCAAACCTCCTCTGATTTTGTGGATGCCTCACTCGTTGCCAATCAACTAGATATAATTTCTTCCCACTCATTTTCTCTCCTTGCGATAAGAAATGCCTAATATTTAGGGAGATTTGGTTGGAAATACCTTTCGGAGCTAACAAGGTAGAGTATTGGTACAGAGGCAAGGCCAACAAGACAACTTTAATAAGAAAGATTCATCCAACCAAGTTGAGCCAATTGGAACCCCATTGTGTAAATTTTAGATTGATTTTTTCAAGAATGTGAGCCCAATCATGGACAACTGGTTGTTTAAGAGATAGAGGAATTCCCAAATAATGGAAGGAAGTCTAATCATTAACAAAGGGGAATTGAAATATCCTATAAACGGAGTGAATTACATGAACTCTTGTGTTCCATCCCATAATTTGGCAATTGCGATGATTAACTACTCCCCCAAAGGCATCAAGAAAGGTGTCAAGAACCTGCTTAAACCTTGTTCCTATAATCAAAGAGCCCCCCTTGGAAACATAGTGTCTTCAAAAAATTGAGAATGGTTGAGACCCTTGACTCCTTGAACCATTTGAAGATCAGGCAAAGTACCTATCTCACATTCATACTCCAACTTTTGGCTCAAAGAATCAACCAAGATGATGAAGAGAAGGGGAGAAAGGGAAAAACCTTTGCACAAACCTCTGCTACTTTGAAAAAATATTGTTGGTCAACCATTAACAGGAGGTGCTATCGAAGGGGCTCCAACACATGAGTTAATGCATTTGATGAAATCCTCTCTAAATCTGAATTTTTTGAGAACCTACAAAAGAAAGGAGTGACGAACATGATCAAAAGTGTTAGCCATGTCTAGTTTTATTACCATGCCTCTCTCTTTTGCAACATTTATAGAATAGACAACTTCTTGGACAAGGACAATGTCTATGATTTATCTATCTTGCATAAACCCTCCCTAGATGGGGGAAGTAATCTTGGGAAGAAACTTTTTTAACCGACTAACAATAAATTTGGTTAAAATAAATGGGCCTAAATCTTGAGAAGGAAAAGGGATTGGATTCCTTAGGAACTAGAGCTAGAAAAGAAGAATTGCTATTTCCCCCAATTTTATAATATTTGTGAACATAATGCATTGTTTTTAAGAGGTCAGATTTGATGAGCTCCCAGTAGTGTCTATAAAAGGAAATGGGGAAACCATCTAAACTAGGTCTCTTGTTTGGACCCAAACTCCATATTGCAGGAACAAATTCTACTTCCTCTATCTATTGATTAAGAAATCTATTGTCCTCCTCATAAATAATGGAAGGAATGTGCTCGAGCATGGAGTCAACATTTTGGTTGTCTGCAACCTCTTATTGAGAGAACAAATCTGCATAAAATTTATGCGCACTTGCCTTAATACTTTCAAAGTCCGAGAGTCTAGTGTCATCCTCTAACACAATGGATGTCGTATTGTTTCTCAAAAGTCATGACTGAGCTTGTTTGTGGAATTTTTTTGTGTTGAGATCTCCTACTTTCAACTACAAGCTTAAGGATTTAATGCATCAAAACTCCTCTTCTCTCTTAATCTCCCTTTGAATTTGGGTCTGTAGTTGTAACTCTTCCATCTGCACTTGTTTGGTGACTTCATTTTCTTCCATCCATAGTCCAAGAGCCTTGAGCTTGTATTTTAACCCATCAAGAATCAAGGAAGGGTAAGTAAAGGAGGATTTAGCCCAGATTTTGATGGCATGTTTGACCAAGACTAATTTTTGTTCCCAAATGTAAATAGGGGTACCAAGAATCCATGAATTCCATGAATCAAAGACTATATGATCCATATCAAGCATACTAAGCCAGAGGGGCAGAAAACAGAAGGGTAGATGGATGGAGTAAGGCAAGAGACAAATGCAGAGAGAAATAAGTTTATGATCAGAGGTAGGCGAGGGAATAATAAAATACTCGAGGGAGGAGTTGACAAAGAGGAAGCTATTATGAATGAGAAAGTGGTCCAGGCAGGCAACGATGTGGCCAGGACCTAGGCACTTATTTGACCAAGTAAATTTCCCACGGATTGGTTTAACATCAATAAGGTCCCAATCCTCAAGCAATTCTTCCATTTTGTCCCTCGAGGGGTCTCTACCATAAAATCCCCCTCTTTTTTCAAAGTTATTTCGTATGGTGTTAAAGTCTCTAGCAAGGATGCAATCCATAGAATTTCTAGAGCCCTGCAAGCTTAAAATAATATTCCGACAAGCCAACTTTTCCAAGGGATTGGCCAAAATATAAACATTGATCACTACAAAAAAATTAGTATAGAGAGAGGATTTAAATTTAGCCAAAATTTAATGAGGGGTTTGGAGAAAGGAAACCAATGAAACATCATTCTTATTCTGAAAGGTACAAATCCCACCAGAGGCACCTCTAACATCTTCAACGATGTAATCCCAATGTTTGATCACACCTAATGATGTTTTTCTGATGTCTTCTTCTTTCATTTTGGTCTTTTGGAGCAGGATGATAGTCAACTTTTCATTTCTAATAAGATCTATGGTAGCAGAGGATTTTGGAGTGTTACATAAATCCCTACAATTCCAAGCGACGATAATCATTATTTAGGAGGGTTTAAGGAAGATCCCCCACTTGATGTTGCATGACTTCCTATGATTTTCAGATTTTTATTGGGGCCAAGCATCCTAAGAATGGTATGCTGAGATCCAAGCATAATGTCTTTGTTGGCTTGTTCTTCCCTGACGACTCGAGAGGCCTTCTGACCAGGTCTTCTTGGAAGTTTTTCCTCAAAGACTTTATCATCTTGATCTTCATCAAGTGAATAGTGTGTATCATAGTCTCTAGATTTGCTATCTGGAAACATTATCTTTGCATCTTTGAAGTTTTTTGTTTCTTCCCCACCCACCAAGATAGATGTTGATTTCTCATGCAGGGGGTTTACGAATTTGATCTTTTTTTCCTCTTTGGATTTGAGAAAATCCCTATCATTATCCAAGGGTGACCCATAAAAGGGTTGGACTGAAGGAGTCTCTCGAGGGCCATTTTTTAATAATAGGAATTGAAGAGGGATAGTCTTCTTTGTCTCTCAATCAAGATAGTGCATCAAAGTCATTCTTTCAAGCTAAGCCCGCCGAAGAACTAGCAACTCCAACACCTAGTTGATTATTGTATTGACCTYAAACGGGAGGGTTAGAAGACGGACTAGGATGGCGAGCATATCCCCCAGCACTGAAATTCCTTTGCATTTCTCACCATTGATCCTCAAACCCACTACGAGTGGTTTGAGTAGGGGGAACCTTCTTGTAACTTTTTTCAAAGTGGCCATATTCATGGCAAAAATTACACTTGAAAGGTAACTACTCGTAGTCTAGTTGTTGCACATGTTGCTAGTTGTCCAAGGTGATAAACAATGCTTATGGTATCCCCTTTTCCAAATCAACTTCAATGGAGATGCGGGCACATGAAAACATATTCTCTTTCAGCTTCGCCCTGTCAACATAGTGGCCCAGAAAGTTACCGATGCAATGGAGAGCATCATCACTCCAACAAGGAAGAGGGAGGTGAGGGAGTCAAACCCACGCCAAAACAACATAAGGGACATCATTTTCTTGACTGAATCAAGGGTTCATTTGTTTACATCCCTCTTGACCCCCAAAAAAGGCCCATTTTGGAATATCAAATGCCTATCTTCCTTTTGCTCAAAGAGGAATGCTTAAAACCCTCTCCCACAAAAAAATGACATTGAGAGCCCTTGATGAGAGTAACCTAGTCTTTTTGTAGCCAAAGAGAAATAGATTTTGGCGAAGGCCATATGCCAGTGAATTGGCTAATCAAATCCCTGTCGGAAAGAGCCAACGCCTTCTTCTTGGTCGAGGAGGGGGGGGGAGATTGATCTTCGACATCTCGTACAACTTTTTTACAATTTGTGAGGGTTAAGACTTGACATGCTTAATGGATGTTGCAACCAAGGAAAGGAATGCACACACTTCAATTCTTAGGGGGGACAGAAGCCCCCCTCGGTGGAATCGACCATCGAAACCAAAACAACGAACTAGAGTTAGAGTTTTTAGGAAATGCGTGCTTCCACATATTGAAATATAAAACAAATTACCCTAAGCTTTGATATGATTTTAATTAGATCTAGAGTAGATAAAGGCCAAATTTGACAAGTAAATAGTCAATCTTGACTAATCTGCACGCTATGGATACAATAACAATGTTAGATCCAGTGAAAAATGCTTAGAAACTGAAGGAACCAAACATGTGGTCTATATCCAAGTTGTAGATCTATGAAAAGTAGGGCTTAAAAATCAGATATGAGGTATTAGACTAGTAGAAATGAAGAATACAATAGTTCTTATACTTAGATTTAATGCCCTAAAAAATATTCAATACAATGAATTTTATCAAGAAATATTAGGAACATATGCATAATGTTAAGAACCAAATACTTG
>ML796882.1:71712-82286 GCA_009831015.1 Picea engelmannii
ATCTAACTACCATAGTGGGCCTTATTTAATAATATAGTGGACCTAGTCCACCTTACATTGAATGGCCTCCACTATTATCACTATGCCCCCCCCCCTACCTCTCTAGCTACCTTACACATAAACATGTAACGATAGATCTAACCTACCTAAACTCCCATGGAAAGCATCAAACCAATAAAATAGATCTAACAAAAAAAGGGAGGAGGCAAGGAATTTACATGGTGGAAAAACCCCTGGGCGGGGAAACATCCACAAAAAAGGCTTTTTATTCTTAAAAATTCTCCCAATTACATCCGCTAGAGATCACTCAAGTATGGAATTCATATGGGATCCATACAACTCTCAAGCCACACACAAACACATTACAATTGAGCCTCCTTCACCTCTATTATATAGGTTAGAGGGATAGGAGATCATATCCCATGGTGAATGTGGGACACATGTGGGATAAACTCACTTTATATACTAGTGAGGGAATATGAGATCATATCCCGTGATGAATGTGAGATAAACTCACTCTATATACTAGTGAGGGACTAAGAGATCATATCCCAAGATGAATGTGGGATAAATTCACTATATATACTAGTGAGTTAATGAAGAATAATATGTCCAATAGTCTAATAATGCCTCAGTATGTATACAAAATGCCTTATCACAATGACATGCAATACAATGGTAAATGTGACCACTAGACAAACATTAAACACATTCTTACACTGTCAAAACAAAGCCAATTGAATAAATTGCTTAAGTGCCATAAAAAACAATGAATAAAATATATAGATGGCTTGAACTCTTTTCTAATGGAATTTTTTTTTGTAATGTCCACATCTAAACCTTGATTGTATTGAAATATAATCACAAAATATTTGCAAATATATTGTTAAAAACAAGCATATGGTATTGAAATCAAATTTAAAAAATGGTGTTCATGGCCATCAAACATGGAGCCAAACCTCACCAAATAGTATTGAACAAAACTATCAATAACCATGGAAGTTTCAACTATCTTGCAACAAAGATGCATGACAATAATGCAAGTAAAACAATAAAGGCATGACAATGATATCCAACAACATATAGAGAGAGAAAATCACAATCAAAATCAAGGAGTGTAAACTTGCAAGCCAAAGGAACAATAAGCATAGTATAGATTGGTGTAGTCACTAGGATGGTGTGAAAGGAGCATGGCTTGCCCTCCTCTTCTTTATTCATTTGGTGTCGTGGGGGGGGTAGGGTTTGTTTGGAACAAGAGGCTATGCTCCCTTGCAATTTTGGTGTATCATGAAACAATCTAGAGGAGAAGATAATAATTTCATAAACAGAAAGACAAGGCAAAGCAAACTGATATCCTAGAATTGTAACCACATGAACAAACATTTTCAATTTAGCTAGGAAAACATCCAAACAAAGGGAACTAGAAACATCTATTTGCAAGCTAGGTTTTATTAAAAGGCATCGAGGAATTTTTTTTTCAAAGGAAAGGAAGTGGCAATGAAGACCATCAAACCACAAGCACACAACCATAACCAATTGTTTGCACAACAAAGTGTATCAAACAATATACTTAGGGCATTATAATTTCACGAACTATCTAAGAATTCGATTTATTCCAGCCATGAAAGACACAATGCACAAACATTATTCCCTGGATATCAAGATAGGACCAATGACTGATATTGTAGTTTATTGTTTTTTAGAACAATAGAATTAAAAAAAAAACATAGAATTTAAAACATTAAGTGATCCAAGAGAAAGATGTTGAGCAAGAAACATAAAATTGCAAGCCAATGGAACAATGGACACATTATTGACAAGTGTAGTAATGAGGGTGGCAGAGGAGGAGCATGACCCACCCTTCTCTTCCCAATTCATTTGGTATCTTGTTGCCGGGGGTGGTAGGATTTGTTAGGAATGAGAGATTCTATTTCCTTGCAATTCTTGAGCACGACGAAGCAAACTAGAGAATACAATCATCTCCTAGAGAGAGACAAGGAAAAATGTGGTATCCTATAATTAGAACCACATTAACAAACTTTCTCAATTTAAATAGGCAAAGTTCCAAACAAAGGAAACTAGAAACATATATTTTCATAATTTATACTAAGTTATCAAAAAAAAATTAGGGCCAAAATAATAATATATCGAGAATACTTGTATCAACATAGTAGTTTTACCAATAAGTTATTATAGTCGTCTCAATATCTTTATTCCTGTACAATTGTAACTAACATATAACTCAAAGTACATTAGCAATCAACATAGCCCTATGAAACCCTTGTTTGTAAATTTATAAGATATTGGAATACAAATGCAACACATTCAATTGCAAAATACTAGACTCAAATTAAGATTAGCATGATCACTTACCAACGCATCAAACATAGATTAGAACACTACACTAGAAACCATTGTAACAACTTTCACTATGAGCCAATGCATAACCAAAGACATGATAAATCTACATCCATGCACGAGCACGATATTAAGTAGAGAAACCTTTAAAAATACCCTATAACCACAACTATCAAGCAAGTTTACTTGCAAATCAATAAGAAAATGGTGTTTACAACACACATACACATAATAGTACAAATTTAGAAATGGACATAGTTGTCACCACAATTTAACAATAGAAAAAGTAACAACGCCCTCACTAGTTTTCAATTGACTTGTTCAAAAACATGTTTCACAAGAAATTACTCCAAATAAAAAGCCTCCTTGGTCTTTATAAACCCATACATAGAGGGAACCAAATGATTTATGACCACTCAAAACAATAATTTCAAACAACCACACTCTGAGTGCACGACACCCTAATGAATAAAAATGAGGCAACAATCTAGTTCAATAACATCCAACTCAATTTTTAGGAAGCAATGAAAACGATGATTATAAAATCCAAGTCACCAACATACAAATGACATCAATGACTTAGGGATCCACACTCAAACCTAAACAAGATAAAGATTCAAACCAATCACCACAAGTAGAATGACAAAGATAAGCCCATGGCCTAGAGACACAAATGAAACCTCATCGTCGTAAATCGACAACAAAATTGCACCTATCACAACACAACCCACTAGGTAACCCAATGAGGTCAAGGAACACACTATGGAAGCAACGTGGCCTGCAACGTCCCCACAAAGCACAAAAAGTACCACCATCAACCACCTAAACCAATCCAAACACTGTTATAGTTACCATATGTGCCAATACAAAGCCATGGACTAGTGTTGCAATCTCTCGTCCTCCCAACAACGAGCCAAGCAAACAAGACAAAGAATTAATGGAGAAGACAAAGGAGGTGGACCATTTGCATTTAGTGGAGGGCAACTCATGCAATAAGGAATTAAGCACTCATAGCCACCCTAAGCTCCTCTTTTTTTCTTTTATGTATTGATTTTTTAAATAAATTTCAACCTTGAGATTACTGAGTTTAATTAATCACATCAATTCCACCAACTAATGAAGAGTAAGAAAAATGTTATTTATCAATTTTTAAAATAATTTTGATTTTTCCAAATAAAAAGATTAATTGAATAGAATCCCATATATTAGAGGACTTAGGAAAATATGTTCGAAACTAATGCAAGATTGGACTTCAATATTCCTTGTGTGTTTGCACAAATAATAAACTCACATAACAATATTTTTGTCCCATATTTTTTAACATAAATGATTGCTATTTGTATTAAATAAAAGAGGGGGCTGTGAATGTACTATCCAACCTTTTAATACAAACAAAAAGATATAACCCTATCCAAAAGCTCCCATAATGTTAAAATGATGGTGGTGATTATTTCTTATCTCTCCTAATTTCAAAACTCTATAACTAGTATTGACTATTTGGCTTATATAAAGCCTTACAAACTGACCTAACAAAGTTACAGACTTGTAAAACATCATAAAGCTAAACATTTTTATTACCATGCCCAAAATGGGTTGTCTTCTTTCTTCATACAACTGATGACAATCATAGATGCATTTACTCCCCTAACACGCTCAAAGTGTTATTCCATAATGTCTTCTTCCATAGATGTTGCTCACTCTTGTCCAAAGGAACCTACAAATATCACTAACAAGGTAGAATGCCTCAAATATATAAACCCAAGATTTTGTTCCAGCAACAAGTGCCTGACTCTCTTCTACAATTCTTTTATTAGATCTTCTTGCTCTTCCAACTTCTCCCTATTGCTCTCTTCCCCTACCTCCATAATAATTATCTTCCTCTCATGCTTCTCTAATTGGGCTTTCATTCCGAGCATTTGTTTCTTGTAGTTTTTAGTTTCTTTTCAACACTGTGCTCCCAGTCCCTTCCTCAAGTCTCTATTCTCTCCATTGCTTTTGCTACATTCTTTTGACTATTAACACAAAGGTGCTCACATTGTTTAATAGAGTCATGAAGGTGATGGTTTTCAATTTTACTTGTTTCAAAGCATCCAAGCCCGGTGTTAACCCGAAATTCTTTTATCCTATTAGAATGAGAAAAACAAGCGAACCTATCCAATATCTCACAAGAGTGATTATTTAGGGTTATAGATCACTTCCATAACCAACCCGAGGGAGAGTAGTCCTAGGTTGGCTCAAAATGCCTAGAAGAGAAACCGATTGGGGACCTTTCATAAGAAGCTCCACAAAGAAACATGCTTTTAGATTGAGAGAAATTCCTTGAAGTTTGCAAACATGAAAACTCAAAGATAGCGAATAGAGTACATGGGCTCAAAGCTTGAGGTTGGTATGAAGCTTGTAGTTGAGCCCTGACTTCCCCATTCTTGAAACCAAACCTCTAGGTCTTCACAACGTTTTCCATAAAGCCCTCACAAGAAACACTTATAGGACATACCTTTCAACTAGAACTAGACCTCTCGACTGAAAAAAACCAAAAGGAAAATGGTGAGTAGTAGACTGCTCCTCCAAAGCCAACACTGAATTTGCTAGATGCCCATTGAAAAAAAAGGAAAAACCCCACATGCTCTGCAACATCCCATCTCGCCAAAGCCAATAAAGGATGCCTCTTGCGAGAGATAATGAACATCACGACGGGCTGCCCCTATGGTCCTTTGTAAATGCATGTTGTTGTTGTGATGCCACTTGTCATAAACTACTATATTGATCATTTAATGAGTAGGGTGGATGATAAACTTAAGGGAGGTTGTGAGTTACCTCTCCCCCTAGATTTTCCACAAACAACTAAGAGATAAGACGCAAGCCTCATTGGCCATTGCATTTGTCGGTTGATTAAACCCTTTCAAGATATAAAAAAAATTAATTTCTTCAAATCCTTCTAATAATTTTTGAGTGTGACACAACAATTTATTGAGATAAGAGTCTTTCGAAAAAGTTTTGGGAACCAAGTGAAGTATAACTATAATAAAATCTTCAACTATTATCATCTTTTTGATGCCTTAATTTTACATTATCTAAATATCTAAAGTCATAACCAAAAAACCAAAACCTTTAAAAGTTTTGTGAGGGCAATGTTTCATATTTTCTGAGTGGAAAAGATAACCTCTCACCTACCCACCTTTATTTTTTTCCCATATATTAGCACTTAAAAGTTTGAATCTCTTTCCATGCTTCATAAATATTTAATTCACATATTTGTGGTGATTAATAATTTACGATCCATCGGCAAAGTAAGAACAATGAAAATAACATTTTCGGGGACGGAGGTTGAAACCTGCCAACGATTCAACGGAGATATTATAAGCATGTCATTTTTCTTTTGATTTTAATTTGGCGGGAGTGGCGGGAGAAATACAAAGGGCTTGATAGACTGACCATATGGAAGCTGCCTTCTTTATATTTTGCACATTAAGTTTGAATTTGTGATGCAGCTTTGACAGACAGCAAAATAATGGATTCAACTGGAAGAGAGGCAGCGTCTTCTCTCGAGTCTCTCATGGTTTCCTTCAACCGCCGTATTGCCGAGTTGCAGGAAATGATTATAAGTCGAAATGGTAAACCCTCTGTTCTTTTAACCTGTGTTTTTTAAAATCAGGGTCTGGGCCTTTCTGTATATTTTTTCTCCGTTTCAAAGGATATAAATTTTTTCTGTTCTGCATTAGTTTTCAGGGTTACGCTGTTTAAAAGATGTTATTTATATAATCTGTATCTGGATTTAGGCTTCAAATGGTTTTTATGATTTGGCAGTGGACGTGAGTAGCAGTATTGCCGATTTTGCGGCAGCGGATTCAGTGGTGACAGGAATGGAACATCAAATCGAGGCGATCAAACTCCATCTCAAGGAAGAGGCCGAAGCTTTGCCCAGAGCGCAGGTCTTGAAATGTGCTTACATAAAATTTATTTATTTATTACTTTTAATTGTCCACATTAATAAATTTATTGAAGAAATTCAGATATTTGTTGTTATTATAGGAGCTGATCAAACTATCATTGCATCAACAAAGGAAACTGCAACACATGCACGTCAATCTTCCACCCAATTTGCCAGGAAGTTCACCCGTTCTCGATGCAAGCTCTACCAGGTGATTCTTGAATAAGTTTCAACGAATAAGTTGAATGTCCTCAATGAGCTATAATCTGATGATTTTGGCAACTGAAACATTTATGCATGCTTTTTCTTTGGTTACAGTCTGGTACTGAAACTAGCTGATGATGATGTAGTAGCTAGAAGTACAGAAGAGAACAAACCTCAAAAGGCAAGTGGAATTTATCTCTAGTTTGCATATCGACCATACCTCTTTTTCTGGATATTTCTCGCTGCGTCTTGATTTTGAGAGGCAAATGCTTCAACCCCTATTCTCATTTCTAATTTGGCGAGATCCCTTGTGCTTTTCGTGTTATTAAATATTTATTCTGGTTCATTTTCCACGTCAGAGGTCACATGATAAATCTAATTTTATTTTCAATATCTAGCAGCCCAGAGGACCAAAAAGAGAAAACAAACTTTTAAATGGTCGGAAGGAGTAGCCCCTTTCTGATGATGTGGTCACAAGTTGAGTTGGCACAACCGGTTCCGAAGGAGCTCAAAGACTAAGTCCAATGATTGTTGGAGTTCCATACACAGATTTGGTTGAAGGTGTTTTAGACAAAGATAGAGAGAGAGAGCACAAGAGTGTTTTAGAGATAAAAAGCCATAGTCATCATCATAAGTGTATCAAAGATAAGGATAAGACAATAACCTGCAAAAGAGAGCGCAGTAGAGAGAAAGTGTCCTTAAGCTTATGATTAATGAATGGATTACTTCAGGGGTGGCGGGCGTGGGGGGATCTGTAATCGTGGAGGACATATCGTTACTAGTTATGCTTGGGACTTAGAAACGATGTTAAATAATGAAACAAAGGCATATGAACTCTATGAAGGCATCGTATTGGCTCAATCTATGGGAATATGAAAATTGACAATATGTGGAGATTCCATGATGGTTATAAGGGCACTTATCAAGGAAAATATCGTCGGGGGAAATGTCTATTCTGGTGTGATGTCTCAGTCCCTTGCTCTTCTCAAAAACTTCGATGAATGTTCTTCATTCCACATCAAGCGTGAATTAAACTCCGAAGTGGACAAATGAGCCAAGGAAGGATATGGCTTAGGAATTGGTGAGATTATAATAAATGGTGGCAAAAAGACTCTCCCTATACCTTAAAAGTTAAAACCCATGGAGAGCGCATTCAATAGCAATGATAGCCGATGGAGCTTTGGAATAATTGAGCCAAGTCTCACACATTTCAAAGGACACAGATTTGAGAGGGGCATTCACTTTTGCGTGAGCGACAACATTTTTCCAGGCAATATCATTATCAAGATGGTTTCCTTAAATTTTGATGGTGGTATCTGTTAGGAAATAAGAAACACTTCCACACTAACCCTAGTAGAAGAGAGGAAGAAAGATTTAATCAAGAAAGTAAATGACAAAGCAAACACAATACACAAAGATTTTACTTTGGAAACCTAAATGAGAAAATCAACATTCGTTGAACATCTTGCTCTCTTGTTGTCTTATTCATCCAGAATAAAAGGTTACATGCCTAACCTTGGTATACACCTAAGACAATCGATATCATACCTTTCTTGCTTTACACAAGAACAACCTTTTAGCCAATTCGACTTACATCGACATGACCAACAACCTCTGAAACGATTTCTCTAAAGATTAACTTTTACAACATTACAACACGCCTTATTTATAGGCTTTATAGTAGGCAAAACCCTAAAGAAAGGTGTCCAAAAATGGTTACAGATCCACGCAGATCATTGGCTACAAATTTCACGAATCTCGATATTCTGTTATAGCTGAATTCAAGTCGGTTTACCAGTCGACCTCCATTCAGTCTTCAGTCGATTGCCACACGCCCAGCTGTCGACCTCTTGTTGGTTGACCTCTTCGACTTGCTGTCGATTACTTCGACTTCGACTTTACCTGATTGAACCACCTCGACCTTCGAATTTATATGTCAGTCGATCCACCTCGACTAGACTTTCACTGCAAAGAATATAACAACCCAACATTCTTCCACTTGTTGTCTTCTTTGCTGAAACAAAGAAATTTTTTGAAGTCTCGTTCACAGACCCAGGGCAATAATGCCCATTTCCTCTTTGCACCAAGAGAACTTCACAACACACACAGGCTTGGTCAAAGAGTTTGCTATGTTTTCCAACATGTCTACTTTCTCTAGCAACACCTTGTTGCTTTCCACCATGTCTCTCACGAAATGGTATTGTACATCAATATGCTTAGTATTGGAATTTTAAGCTGGGTTCTTTGTCAGAAATATTGCGTTTTGATTGTCGCAACTTATCTTCATAGCTCTCTCCTCAAACTCGATTCTTGAACACAACCTTTGCAACCATACTGCTTCTTTGCTTCCATGAGTGGCTGCTATGTATTCAACTTCTGTTGTTGACAAGGCTATGATCGTCTGTCGCTTACTCATTCAACTGATTGCTCCACTGAACATATTGAACACATATTCATTGGTCGACCTTCGTCAATCTAGATCTCTAGCCCAGTCAACATTGACAAAGCCATGTACATTTACTTCATTGTCACCTCCAAGTTTTCCTTGATAGCATATAGCATAATCTTTTGTGCCACACAGTACTTGAATACTCTCTTGACAGTTGTCTAATGCTCCTTTCCAGGTGTGGACATGTATCTGCTCAATTATCCCACTACACGGGCAATGTCTGGTCGAGTGCAAACCATCACATACATTAGACTATCAACAACACTTGCATAGGGAACACATGCCATGTCCTCTATTTCTTCCTGTGTCTTTGGACACTGTTCAACAGTTAGCCTTGCTCCCACATGAATTGACACCTTTACAGGTTTGTAATCCTGCATGTTGAAATGTTTCAAAACTGTTTCAATATACTTCTTATGGTTCAACCAGATTTTTCTAGTTGCTCGATCTCTCTTGATCTCCATTCCCAGAATGAAGTTCTCTGCACCAAGATCCTTCATGTCGAACTTGGAGGATAGATGCTTCTTCACCTCCTTTACAACGTTCATGCTATTTCCAATTAGCAACATGTCGTCAACATACAATGCTACATATATGAAACGTCCACCTTCTTCTTTGGAATATATGCAGTGATCAACTTTGCTTCTCACAAATCCCAAACTAAGGATGTATGTGTTGAACTTTTGGTACCACATCCTTGGTGATTGCTTTAGATCGTAAAGGGATCTTTTCAACTCGCACACCAAATTTTTTTTGCCCCTTACTACAAATCCTTCAGGCTGTTTCATGTAGATTTCTTCTTCCAGGTCCCCATGTAGGAACACTGTCTTCACATCCATTTGTTCTATTTCCAGATCAAATGCTGCAACAAGAGACATTAGTACTCCAATGGAAGTTAATTTTGGCATAGGGGAAAAATCTCATCGAAGTCGACTCCTTCGACTTGGGAATATCCTTTCGTTACCAGTCGAGCTTTGAATTTTTCGACTTGACCTGCTGCGTTCATCTTTTCATTGAATACCCACTTGCTACTGACGAGATTTCTTCCACTAGGTAATTCGACTAAATCCTATGTTTCATTCTTGTGCAAGGATTCCATCTCTTCGACCATGGTGTCCTTCTAGAATTTACCCTCTATTGAGTCGACTGGCTCCCTGACTGACTTAGGCTCTTCATCGGTGGCATTTATGTAAGTTTTAAACTTGCGAAGTAAAGCAATGCATATAGATTCTTAAGCAATACAGAAATTAATCAATGGCTCATACACAGAGTACACAGAGATTTTATACCGGAAACCCTCAACTAGGAAAACCTTTCTTATTTTCATTATATCGAATTTCACCATTCACCATACAAGATATACAATGTTTTTAGGTATTCCGTAGATACCAAAATCCTAATCCCTTCATTCGAGATTAATTTGCAAATCCGCTAAAAATAGTAAAAAACCGCCCAAAAAAAAATTTCGGGGCGCTGCCCTGAACCCCGTCAGCCCCAAGCTACCGCCCGTTACCGAACACTGCACGTAACCAGGGGGGGGCATACCTGCCCCCCCCTGGGACCCCCCTAGGAAAGCGCCCGACGCACATGGCAAAGCTCTAGGTGAAGGGATCGTCAGATGCAGTTGTCATATCT
>ML796882.1:104889-118519 GCA_009831015.1 Picea engelmannii
TGTCCTACAAACTGAGCAATAACATGAGGCACTTGTCAAAGTCATTGAGTGTGCTAGCTTGTCGAAGATTTGTACTAAATGAGTGCTAGCCTGTCGACGATTTGTACTAGTAAATTTTTTCACTACCCTTGTGATTTTCGCGACAAAGAGCTTTGTATAGTTGGGGCATTCACTTGGTTCCTGGATTGTTGATGACATAGACGATGATGTGCTAGAGGTTTGATGATGTATTGATTGATCATATGATGTGGTGCTTCAAGATTTATGGTTCCATTTTGGGCATTGGCTTCATCTTGATCTTTGGGCATCTTCACGGTTCCCAAGGTAGTTCATAGTTCCCAAGACATCTTCATGTATTTCGAGGCAATTCATGGTTTCCAAGGCATGTGTCAAAATACTTTAAAGCTGATTTTCATGCACCAAGACTTCTCATTCCATGCCACATCCCAGATTTTGGAGCTCTCACCCTATTTGCACATTTGGAGGCATGGGTCACCTAATTTGAGGGCAGGTCCACCTTGGAGGATGCATTACTCATTCATGAGGGCTTCTATTTGGCATGTGTGGGCTTATTATGTTAAAATCATTTAGTGAGGGCTAAAGTGCTCTCAATAAATAGTTAAATCCCAACCATTAATCCAATCTAAGATCCAACGACTAGGGCTTTTCTTAACCTCACATGGACCCACTCATGGTATAAAGGCGAGTCAAGCTATCTCATTAGAGGATGAAGGAAGTCAGACTGAGCACATTCCGTACACCCCTGTACAGTCGAGTACGAGTAGTTTGGGCATAGACCAAGCGGGTCGAGAACGTCCTACAGAAGGGTGACTTAAACAGGCCGAGCTAGGGCCTGTAGCAGTTAACTTAATATACAGAGAAGATTAGAAGGCCGAGTTAGGGCCAATGATCTCTACAACAAGTTATATTCTGTATAGAAGCAGAATCCTCGTACGACAACAATTGTACAGTCAAGGAGATTAATACAGTCTGTAATATCGACAGATGTACTGTATGCTTTTTTTTTTTATTAATATTGGATGTAGAAATCCTTCTGGGTATTACATTGTTGAGTGGTTGCTAGTGTATTTTCTTCCTTATATTTTTTTATCTGTATAAATTCACATGGTATCACAGAGCTGAGAAAAATCTAACAACCCTCATCAGGCAGAGGATGTTTGTCTAGCCTGTCTCTCTTGTACCTAGACTAAAGATGTCTGGTACATAGACAGTGGAGCTTCTAGCCACATGACTGACCATAAACACTATTTCAACAGTCTAAATGAGAGAGAACTCGGGTTCGAAATCCTTCTAGGTGACGATTATGCCTATCATCCAAAGGGGACAAGAACAATAAAGTTTGAGAGGGAGTCAGGAAAACCCCTCTACCTTTCAAATGTTCTCTATGTTCCAGGTTTAAAGAAGAATCTAGTATCAGTCTCAGCTTTAGAAGACAAAGGGTATGAAGTATCTTTCAAAGATCGAAGGGCCTACATTAAACCAAAAGGCACAGGAAAGGACTTTGAGCAAGTTATTGGGGTAAGGAAAGACAAACTATACAAGTTGCAATTTGACTCTCACTATGCTCTTGCTAGCAGCAGTGACAATAGGGAATGTGAGATATGGCATAGGCGCATGGCTCATCTTGGGCATGGAGCCCTTAAAATTCTGGGCAAAATCGTGATTGGAGTGCCTTCCTTCTCCATAGAACATCATGAGATCTGCAAAGGATGTGCCATAGGTAAGTACATAAGAGCACCTTTCTCTAGGAGTGATCACAGGTCCAAAAGTATCTTGGACCTAGTTCACACTGATATTTGTGGTCCCATGTCTTCTTTGTCTATAGGGGGAAAGTTTAAATACTACATCAACTTTATAGATGATTTTTCTAGAAAGACTTGGATTTATTTTTTGACAAGAAAGACCTCAGAAGAGGTACTCAAAAGATTCAAAGAATTCAAAGCTCTTGTTGAAACCCAAACAAGGAAGAGAATAAAAATTCTCAGATCTGATAATGGGGGAGAGTACACATCCTTTGCCTTCAAGAAATTTTGCTCATAAGTTGGGATTAAGAGGGAGCTGACAGTCCCATATACACCTCAACAAAACGAGGTTTCAGAGAGAAAGAACAGAGCAATTGTTGGAGCAGCAAAAGCAATGTTACATGATCAGGATCTTCCTAAGTTCCTCTGGGCAGAAGCTTGTAACACTGTTGTATATCTTCAGAATAGGAGTCCTCATAGGGTGCTTGGAAATATAACTTCTGAGGAAGCATTTACAGGGAAGAAACCAAACATTAGTAATCTTCGCATTTTTAGTTGTATTTTATACTGTCACATTCTTGCTGAAAAAAGGACTACGTTAGATCCCACAATAGAAAAGGGGATTCTAGTAGGATACAATGAGACGTGCAAATCTTACAAGATGTACATTACTTTCTCCAGAAAGAGAGTAGAATACAGAGATGTAAAATTTGAGGAAGAAAGGGCCTTTCGGAAATCTCTTCAGGACAAAGATATTATGAAAGCAAAAGCTTCTCAACAAGAAGTACCCACCTCTCAGAACTTTGAGCCTCCTTTAGAAAGTCAACAAGAGGAAGAACAACCAATGTCTCCTAGAAAGAAAAAGCCAAAGTGGGCTGAACAATTGCAGAAAGAAGCTAGTGAGCAAGTAAAGTCACCTGGGACCTCTGTTAGAACTAGCATACCCCCTCAAAGGTATTCAGGATATGTTGCTCTTATGAGTGACATTGTTGAGTTAGAACCAACTTGCTTTGAAGAGGCTAATGCAAGACAAGAGTGGAAGGACTCTATGATGGAGGAAGATGCCTCCATAATAAAAAATGATGTATGGGAAATAGTACCAATGGCAACATAGACAATTATAAAGCCAGATTTGTGGCACGAGGATTTTCTCAGAAGGGAGGAGTGGACTATGACGAGACCTTTGCTCCAGTAGCCCGTTATACTTCCATTCGTGCAGTCATGTCTATTGCTACTCAGATGGGGTAGAGAACACATCAAATGGATGTTAAGACAACTTTCCTTATTGGTAAGATTGAAGAAGATGTGTATTTAGAACAACCTCTAGGTTTTGAGTCAGAATAGGGCCAATCATGTTTGTAGACTCTAGAAGGCACTGTATGGACTTAAGTAAGCACCTAGAGCGTGGTACTCCAAAATCGACAATTATTTACAAAGTATTGGCTTTGTTAAGAGTGATGCAGACTTGAATCTATATCTTCTCATGAATAAAGAGGGTATTCTCATTCTTGTACACTATGTTGATGATCTATTTTTGACAGGAGCATAAGCAATGATTACAGGTTGCAAACAAAACTTGGCCAAAGAATTTTAAATGAAGGACCTTGGTCTAATGCATTACTTCCTTGGTCTAGAAATCTGACAACAAAAGGGAGAGATTTTCCTTGGTCAAGGAAAATATATAGTTGAGACTCTCAAAAGGTTTGGGATGGAGGATTGCAAACCCATGGCCACTCCTATGATTACAAATCTTAAGAAACTAAACACCTCTAAGTCAGAGAAGGTAAATCCTATAATCTACAAACAATTAATTGGATGCTTGATGTACTTAACTAACACCAGACATGATATCTGTTTTGCTATTAACACTCTTAGTCAACACATGGTGGAACCCAAGAGGGTGCATTGGATAGCAACTAAACATATTTTGAGATATCTCAAAGGTACCATAGAATATGGGCTTCAATACGTACAAAGAGATCAAATTAGACTAATGGGTTACTCAGATTTAGACTAGGCCGACATCACAATGGACAAAAAAAGTACTTTTGGGGGATATGCTTTAGTTTAGGCTCAGGCAGGATTTCATGGTACAATAGAAAACAAAAATTGGTAGCCCTTAGTTCAACAGAGGCTGAGTACATGGCAGCTAGCCCAGTGAGTTGTGAAGCTCTTTGGCTTCAGAAAAATCTTGTAGATCTATTTAGCTCAAAGTTGGATCCTACTGTAATATACTGTGATAATCAGAGTTGTATTAAACTCTTCGAAAATTCAACATTCCATGACAGATCTAAGCATATTGATATCAGGTATCACTTTATCAGAGACAGAGTATTGAAAGGAGCAATAAAGCTTCAATACATCAATGAACAAGTTGCAGATATTCTCACTAAAGGATTACCTAAAAGAAAATTTGAACACTTCCGGAAGAAGCTGGGAGTCATAGAGAACACTTTTCTCACTAAGAGGGAGTGTTAAAATCATTTAGTGAGGGATAAAGTGCTCTCAATAAATAGTTAAATCCCAACCAATGATCTAATCTAAGATCCAATGATTAGGAGCTTTTCTTAACCTCACATGGACCCACTCATGGTATAAAGGCGAGTCAAGCTATCTCATTAGAGGATGAAGGAAGTCGGGCTGAGCACATCCCGTACACCCCCATACGGTTGAGTACGAGTAGTTTGGGCATAGACCAAGCAGGTCGAGAACATCCTACACAACGGTGACTTAAACAGGTTGAGTTAGGGCCTATAACAGTTAACTTAATATACAAAGAAGATTAGAAGGCCAAGTTAGGGCTAGTGATCTCTACAACAAGTTATATTCCGTATAGAAGCAAAATCCTCGTACGACATCAATCGTACAGTGAAGGACATTAATACAATATGTAATATCAACATATATACTATATGTTTTTGTTTATTTATTAATATTGAATGTAGAAATCCTTCTGGGTATTACATTGTTGAGTCGTTGCTAGTATATTTTCTTCTTTATATTTGTTTAAAGATATAAATTCACATATTAGACTCTCCCTTGACTTGAGGAGGAGATTAGCATGATTTGAGGAGTTTACACATTGGAGACCACACATATAACCATTGGAGCTAATTTAAGGGGGCCGTCCCTTCTTTTCATGGAGATGGTGGAGTGTTATTCACACTCCACATGTTGAGCCTTGTATCATGGATCCACTTGCTTGATTTGAGGATGACGTTCAGTTTGGAGGTTACTTTGCACATTGTATCATGCTTGTTGATAGGACATCTCACCCTGGAGAAGATCTAGGAGGATCCAAACCCTAGATCTAGGGTTACATTGCATATTTTGAGGGCATCCTAGTTAGGAGTAGTTATCTTTTCCTAGAGTGCCCAAAATTCTGTCAAATCAATGACATTGAATGGAGAATGGCCGTGGAATTTCCAAAATGTGGTCATCATAGAAAATCGAGAAAAAATTGACACAATTACGGTGCTTTTAGAATTTGTTATGGGAAAAATTTCGCCTCATTTTTGATCACTTGTTGGAGGAATGCCCCACATCTTTTGCTTGAGCGTTTTGGGTATTTGGGAAATTCATTGTTGATATGTGCCCATGGTGAAGAACGCCCTAGCTCTCGAGGCCACATGGCTCGTGTTTTTATGCATCTATTGGGACGTTTCACCTTGGAGAGCTACACATCCACCTTAGAGGAGATATAGGAGGTTTTCATTCCCAACTTTGAGGAGTTGGTTGTGGATCTATCCACTTTGAGACCTTTGGGGGCTAGACATTGCACCTTTGACTCACCTTCTTCCCTTATTGATGGAGATGTCCCTCTTTCTTGGGGCTATTTAACTTAGATTATTGTACATGTGGCTTGACCAACTCATTTTTTTTGTATTTTTGACTAGATAGTTGGAGGAAAATAATATTTTTCCCCTCTCTAGGCTAGATCTAAGGATCTCACATGAGATATTGTTATTTTATTGTAAAGGAAATTGAGCAACACCCTTTATAAAGAGTTTCCCTTCCTCATTATCACTCATGGTTGGATTTTTGGAGCTTTCACTTCTTGGAGCTTAATTGACATATCTTTCTTGGATCAGGCGGTTGTGTAAATGTTTCTTTCTTTGTGGATGATTGCTGTCAATTCTGGAAGCTTCTCTATCTTGGATCTTATTTGGTGCATAAGGATTAATGGTGAAATGCTCATGTTTTCTACAAGCTAACTAGATTGATCCATTTGAAGGGTAAATCTACCACTTGGAAGAAGATGTTCTGGGTTAAGTCCTTCCTTCTTCCTTTGTTGGTTTGGTGATTTTTTGGTGCCTTGCTTTGTCTATCCATCTTGTAACCCTAGCAAGAAGTATTAAGTAAGTTTGTCAAACCATAGTTGATCCCTTCTTGTCGAACCTTGATTCTCATTGTTGATCTTGATTGGATGAGGGATTATTCTTTCTTTGGGTTCTAATCTCTTTCCCTAACCCTTGGAAGAAATAAACCAATTCTTAAGAGAGTTTCTAAACCAATTCTTAAGAGATTTTCTTGACTTCATAAGCCATATGATTCACCTTGACTCCTTTTCCCTTGTTGGATTCGACACTAATCTCTACTTCCTTCCATCACTTCCTTTTAAAACCCTAAAAGCCCCAAATCTTTGTTTTACTAAGTCTACTCTTAACTTTGCCTTGTGCCTCATTGCTTGGCCATAGTAATCCTACTAAGGATACTCCCTTGAGCTGGAGGAGAGCCGACGTAAAGTGGAGAGGATAGGTTACCTAGGTGACAATGGTGACTGTTCTAATAATTGCCCCTTGAGTTGTACCTTGTGGATTATGGATTTTATCATTAAGTACATGTTGTGTGGTAACAGGGTGCACCACCAAAGGATATAACAGGATAAACCTCATCAAACCTTCAGAAAGGATTGATCATCAAAGATGTATGTAGTTCCCCTCTACTCAAACACAAACTTAGGAAAAGTACATCCATAAGGGTACTAACATCATCAAACACATTCCACCTAGGTGATGTTTAGAAAATGTTATAATCTTAAGTTATGTCACCTAGGAAAATCCCACAAAGGCAACATGCATCATCTTGCCATAGTGACATCATAAGTGAAGGGGACATAACAAACTGTTAACCCATCCAATTATCAAGTATGTCCCCCATCACACATCCAACGCATGAGGAATGCTACCCCTCATTTTGCATCGGGGTTGTACTAGAAAATTTCTTCACTTCCCTTGTGATTTTCATCACAAAGAGCTTTGGATAGTTGGGGCATTCACTTGGTTCCATGGATTGTTGATGACATGGATGATGACGTGTTAGAGGTTTTGATGATGTAGTGATTGATCATATGATGTTCTAGTCTCCTCTCTTTACTAGATGGTTGTATATGAGGATGTATAGTTCCCTTGGTGGAGTGCTTTAGCATTATGGGGCTAAGTGGCCATTTCATTGGCTTCATAATGACATTTGGCATTTTCGTAACTCCCAAGGCATCTTCACAACTCCTCGAGGTGTCTTCACAAATCTCAAGAGAATTTGCAACTCTCGAGGCACTTGGACCTCTCATGCCATGCCACATCATAGATCTTGGAGCACTCAACCTGTTCACACATTTGGAGGCACGTGCCACCTAGTTTGATGTGACATCCACCTTGGAGGATGCATTACTTAGCCATTAGGGCTTCTATTTGGCATGTTTGGACCTTCTTGGACTTCCCTTGAGTTGAGGATATGGTTAGCATGATTTTAGGAGGAGGTTACACATTGGAGACCTCACATAAGACCGTTGGAGCTAATTTTAGGGAGGTCGTCCCGTCTTTTCATGGAGATGGTTGAGTGTTGTTCACACTCCACATGTTAAGGCCTTGAATCATGGATCTACTTGCTTGATTTGAGGATGACGTCCACTTTGGAAGTTACTTTGTAGATTGTATCATGCTTGATAATGGGATGTCTCATCTTGGAGAAGATCTAGGAGGTTCCAAATCGTAGATCTAGGGTTGCATTGCATATTTTGAGGGCGTCCTAGCTTCGAGAGTACTTATCTTTTGAAAAAGTACCCAAAATTTCGCTAGATAACCGTCGTTAGATGTAGAGTGGCCATGGGATTTCCAAAATGTGATCATAATAGTAAATCGAGAAAAACGACATAGTTATAGTGTTCTTAAAATCTACAACTGGAAAATTTTTGTTGCTATTTTGACCACTCGTTGGAGGAATGCCCCACATCTTTTGCTTGAGCATTTTGCTTACTTGGGTAGTTCATAGTTTATATGTGCCCATGGTGAAGAGTGCCCCAACTCTTGAGTCCACATGTCTCATGTTTTTATGCATCTATCAGGGGTTGTCCACCCTTGGAGAGCTACACATCCACCTTGGAGGAGATCTAGGAGGCTTTCATTACCTACTTTAATGAGTTGGTTGTGGATCTATCCACTTGGAGGCTTGTTACTGCCTGAACTAGCACACTTGTGAAAAGTCCCAACACAGGTGCTAATTGTGGCATCAAAATGGGAAGTGCACCGTTGTCACCTCAGTACACTTTCCCCTTCACTTTAGGCTAACACCTAGAAGACATGGGGGGTATCCCTATTTTATTAAGTAAATGATGCAGATCCCCTTAGCCCTCGGGCCGAGATCCGCACAAGATTGTTCTAATTTCTCCCTGAGCCGAAGCGGCTATCTCGGATCCCTATTGGAACCTCACAAAATCCGATCCACAGGTCCTTTGGAAACCCCACTTGTGCGAACAAGCACTAGGCGTGAGCTTCACCCTCACGCGATCACAATTGGGCCTTGGCGCAAGCGCCTTTCGCAACTCGCGAGTTCGTGGGTCGAAGACCCTCGACTCCTCTTTTCCAACCCCCCGATACCCGAGATGACGATACGGGTCTGGTTTCTCCTTGTTAGCGCCTCTACAAACAACCACTGGCTAGGGCCTAGCTTTAGCGCCCCTCGCAACTCGCAACTTCGTGAGTTGGAGCGTTGAGCCATTGTGCTCCTCCTTCGCGAATCCTCGAGACACGATAAGTCAACAATGGGACTCTTTCCAAACGACATGTGTCCACCACCTGTCACCACTTCTACATTTCTCCGGGTGTTTTATTGTTACGCCACCTGTCAACCACGCGGTTTCCACCAAACGGACATGCCACGTGTTGCACGAGCCCTCACAACTCGCAAGCTCGTGACTTCTGTCGTCAAAAAGAGTTTCTTTCAAACCCCGAACTCCCGAGACGCGATACCTGTTGGAAGTTCTGATCCGATGATCCTCCCGTAGCTCGGATCCAACGGTCCAGATTTCCTTCCCTATTCCTCGCAACTTGGAACTTCGCGAAAATATCAAGAGTTTGGTCTGCCCTCCAAACTCACGATCCCCGAGTTCGCGATATGATCCAATGACGTGGGTTGAGACGAGATCAACAACTCACGTTGATTCTTGATGCTAGGGTGGTGAGTTCTTCCAACTCCTAACCGCCTTGCAGCTTCACTGGATCCTATGGTCCTTGCAACTTCGCGAGTTCTCCTCAGAGAATTCTGACCTCTCGATTCATTCTTCTCAAGGATCTCTGGCTAAAATGACTCGGCGTTCTTCCACCTGAACTTAGCCTCTACACGATGGCTTTGATTTCTGTCTCCCTTTGAAGTGGTTTGATTTCTGCCTTCCTTTGAAGTGTTCAAAGGTGTTATCCCTCCTGAGCTTTCACTTCCAAACTCAAGGCTTCCAAAAAGAATTCTGCTCGCTCTCCTTGTGGCAATCTTTCAAATAACCTCTGGTTATTTGAGTCCTCGACTCTGTGCACTCTTTGCAACAACAGTCCTTCCACCTTCACCTTAGTTGATAACTTCTGAGGCTTCAACTAGCCTGTGCACACCTTGCATGGCTCTGTGCTTCACCTGCACTTCTGCTGGTATGAGAACAACGATATCTCTCCTGAGCCTTTTGAGATAAAACTCAGACTTTTGTCAACGCACACCTTGCGGACGTTTCATTGCACTCCTTGCAGGAACTCTCAGGATGAGAAACAATTGAAACTCATTATTCTCCTCTCTCACACTTCATATATTTAACATGAAATCACACATTCAACACAACATTGGAACAAATGCATATACAGAGAGAATAAAACAACTGTAAGTATACCATTCAGCAAATGTAAACAATTAACATCATAACACCATGAAAATTGAGTCAAAGCTTCATATATTAACTCAAATGTTCCTGTACATGGGTTCTTCTCTACAGCTCTCTGCTACAACTCTTCAGCTTTTCAATTCTGAATGATCATGATAATGTTACCAAGATTACTATGATACAAGGATGAGGGTGTCTATATTTGTTTTCCCTCCTATGCTTCTAAAACTGTCTAGTCTAACATTCATATCTACCTAGTTTACATTAAACAGACTTAAATGCCTATTACATCTGATAGATGAGAGTAACCTCTCCAGATCTGTTCTTATCTCCAAGACATAAATGCAAGTACGCTCCTCCTCACTATTACATTAATGCTTTTGGTTTCAAAATTCAAAACGGTCTTCATAAAAACGTGTGCCTTTTCTTCATCCGCGCGTCCAGCTGTTTCTTTGGCTAGGTGCGTGCTTTGGCTTTGGTTTGATGCTCCTGCATCATACTCCCTTGCTTGAAAATTTTCATGAACTCTTGTTCATGAGGTCTTGCACGGTCTGTCCATGCTTTTGAATTTCTGTTTCATCCTCCCAACTAGCATCTTCAACTGGATGTCTCTTCCATTTGACCAAGTATTCAAAATACTCTTTTCTCCTGGTCTTTTTGCTAATCCTTTTGTCAATTATGCTTTCCATCTGTGGTTTTTCAGCTATAGGCATTTGCTTGGTCCATTGAATTTCTTTTTGCTGCTCTTCTGTTCTTGCTTCTTCAGCTCTGTAAGGGTACAAATCCGCAACATTGAATATTGGTGAGATTCCGACCCCATCGAGTAATTCAATCTCATATGCGTTCACCCCAAATTTCCTTATGACCTTGCTCGGTCCAATCTTTTTCATCTTCAACTTATTATACGTTCCCCCTGGGAACCTCTCCTTCCTCAGATGCGCAAGAATCAAATCACCAACTTCAAATTGAAGTTCTTGCCTGTGTTGATCTGCTCTTCGCTTGTATTCTTGACTTGAACTTTGCAATCGCTCCTTGATTCGGCTGTGAAGCTCCTTCATTCCTTCTGCAAAGTCCTTTGCACTAGCACTCCTGAATTCATTTTGTTCTGAATCTTTCAATTCAGAAACTCCCCTTGGTTGCATTCCATATACAATCTGGAATGGACTCTGCCCTGTGCTTCTGTTAAGCGAATCATTATAAGCAAATTCCGTCTGTGGCAGAATGTGATCCCATTGACTGTGGTGTTCAGTCACTAAGCTCCTCAACAAATCTCCCAAGCTTCTGTTCACGACTCCTGTCTGCCCATTCGTTTGAGGATGATATGCTGAGCTAAAAGACAAACTTGTCCCTAGCTTTTTCCATAAGGTCCTCCAGAAATGTCCTATGAACTTGGTATCCTGATCAGAAACGATACTCTTTGGCAAGCTGTGAAATCTGACGACTTCCTTGAAAAACAGGTTCACAATATGAGTTGCGTCACTGGTTTTCTGGCATGGTACGAAATGTGCCATTTTTGAAAATCTGTCGACTACCACAAAGATTGAATCACATCCTCTTTATGTCCTTGGCAGTCCCAATATAAAATCCATGCTCACTGTGTCCCACGGCCTTTCTGGTATGGGTAATGGTTGATATAACTCTGTGTTCTACCTTTTCCCTTTTGTGTGCTGACAAATCCTGCATCTGTCCATAAATTTCTTAACATCTGTCCTCATCCCTAGCCAAAAATATGAGCCATTCAACTTTGAGAACGTTTTATCATGACCGAAATGTTCGGCCAATCCTCCACTGTGTTTTTCCTTCAGTAGGTTCTCCCTCATGGAGCATTTTGGAATACATAGCTGATTGCCTCGAAATAATAACCCATCCTGGATCATATACTCAGTCCATTGGCTTTTGTCCTTGAGAACTAGATTCTCAGATGCCTCATATGCCTCCTTAAAATCTGGGTCATCCCTATACATTTCTTTGAGGTTATCAAAACCCAAAGTCTTGACTCTGAATTCCTGCATAAGCAAACATTTCCTACTCAAAGCATCATCAACTTTGTTAGCAGTTCCAAAAATATGCTTAATCACAAAAGTAAAATTATGCATGAATTCAATCCATTTAACATGTTTTTGGTTCAACTTCTCTTATTGAGTCACGAATTGTAAAGCATGATTATCATTGTACAAACAAACTCTTTGGGAACCAAATAATGTCTCCATTTCTTCAGTGCTTGTATGACTGCATAGAATTCTGTCATATGTTGAGTACTTGATCTTCGCTTCATTCAGTTTTTCACTGAAGTATGCGATCGACCTGTCGTCTTGGCTCAAGACCGCTCCAATTGCAAATCCACTCGCGTCACACCTGACCTGGAATGTCTTGCTAAAATTTGGCAAAACCAGAATTGGTTGCTCTGTGATCTTCTTCTTCAGCAGGTTGAAACTCTTCTCTGCTTCTTTTGTCCAGTGAAAAGATTTGTGTCTTTTTTTCACCGTATCCATCATTGGTGCGCTGATTCCACTAAAGTTTCGGATGAATTTCCTGTAGAAACTAGCCAAACCATGGAAGCTTCGAACTTCAAATACACTCTTCGGCGATGACCAATTCTTAATTGGATCTACCTTTTCTGGATCCATCTTCAACTCATTTGCTGAGATAACAAAACCCAAATAAATGAGTTCTGTCCTCATAAATGACGATTTCTTCATATTAATCAACAATTTCTCTTGCTGTAATCTCCTCATTATTGCAACTAATTGCTTTAAGTGTTCTGCTTCTGTTTTGCTAAAAATTAATATATCGTCAAGATATACAATGACGAATTTCCCAATGAAATCCTTTAGGACTTCATTCATCAATCTCATGAAAGTACTGGGCGCATTTGTTAAGCCAAATGGCATGATAAGCAATTCATACAACTCTTCATTTGTCTTGAATGCTGTCTTCCATTCATCACCTTCTCTCATCCTAATCTGATGATATCCACTTTTCAAATCAATCTTTGAAAAAAACTTTGCTCCACTCAAGCAATCCATCAAGTCGTCCATCCTTGGTAATGGAAATCTGTATCTGATGGTAATCTTATTGATCACCCTTGAGTCTGTACACATTCTCCAGACTCCATCTCTCTTTGGGCTGAGCACTGTCGGAACAACGCATGGACTCAAGCTTTCCCGAATCAATCCTTTGTCCATTAAGTCCTGGACCTACCTCTTAACTTCTTCATTTTCCTGTGGCGTCAACCTGTACGCTGCTTTGTTCGGTAAACTGGCTCCAGGTATAAGATCGATATGATGGCTTATACTCCTGATAGGTGGCAACGAACAAGGTAGTTCGTCCACTACTATATCAACAAACTCTCCCAACAACTCTTGGATCTCTTCTAGTAAATCATCTATCCTCGTACTGGTCAAAATAATTCTGGGTTTCCTGACCACAATAAAGTGTGTCTTCCTTCTTCGTAACCTCATTAAGGAGTTCCTTCCCACTCATGAGAAGTACAGTGTTGCTCATCTCTGTTTTCACCTCTTGGTTCTTAATTGGCAGCAACATGTGCCTCCTCCCATTTTTTTCCAAGGTGTATGTGTTCTTTCTCCCATCATGAACCATGTTTCTGTCATATTGCCATGGTCTACCCAATAATAGATGACAAACATCCTTGGGAATGACATCACATAATATTTCATCTTTATATCCTCCTATTTTAAATTCAACTAAACACTGTTTAGTGACATTTACC
>ML796882.1:129473-147625 GCA_009831015.1 Picea engelmannii
CTAATTAGATTGATCCATTGAAGGGATTTCTCTACCATTGGATGGAAGACGTTTCGAGGTAACTCCTCTCCTTCTTCCTTTATTGGTTTGATAATGATTTAGTGCCTTGCTTTTTCTATCCATCTTGGAACCCTAGCTAGAAGTATTGAGTATGTTTATCAAGCCATAGTTGATCTTGTTGGTGAAGGTTGCTCCCTTGAGGACCCCTTCTTGTAGGGCCTTGGTATTCATTGCTAATCTTGATTAGACAAGAGATTTTTCTTACTCTTTGGTTCTAATCTGTTATTCCTATTCCTTAAATGAAATAGATCAATTCTTGAGAGAGGTTTTCTTCTTGACTCCATAAATCCCTTTGATTCACCTCGACTCCATTTCCTTGTTGGATTTGGCATTGATCTCTACTTCCTTCCATCACCTCTTTTAAAATCCTAAAAACCCCAAAACATTGTTTTACTAAAGCTACTCTCACTTCACCTTGTGCCTCATTGCTTAGCTTTAGTAATCCTACTAGGGATACCCTCCTTGAGCCAGAGGAGAGCCAGCCTAAAGTGAAGAGGATTGGTTGTTTATGTGATAGTGGTGATTGTCGTAATAGTTGCCCCTTGAGTTGTACCTTGTGGATTCGGGCTTTTTTAAGTACAACTTGGGAGATAACAAGGAGCACGGAGAACACCCCCTCCTAGTGACAGCAACATCATACATCAACACACCAAGTCACTAGGAAACATCAATAACATCATGAAACATATACCCCCTAACACTATCATCATCTAACCCCTTGGGGGGGCTAGAGCCATCATCCATGAACAAGATTTAGTACCTCCAAGATAAACAAGTACACCACAAACACATCGTAATAAGATAGCATGCTCCAAGATACTAGCAAATACAACCAAGGGGTGATCAGCAAGGAAAGCATGCGTGAGAAGACCGCCAAACAACAAACGCAATCATCCAACCAAAGTTCACCATCAAATGATCTGATGCCATGAAAAGAAAGCACTGCATGAAGATGAATCCCCCCAAGTCGGTCCAAAAGCTTAAATGAACCAGCAGCAAATCTCCACCAATGTGATGAAAATCACAATGTGGAACCTCATACAATATGAGGTGTAACAGGGAAAATATGTGTTCCTGCTGAATTTACCATTAGGTAGATCAACCAGTCATTTTTTTTCTCAAATTATCAAGTGCCAGTTTCCAATCCTTAGACTTGATTTTTTTTTCTCTGAAATGGGTAAGCCCAAATGCTTAAAATTTTGAAGCGAATGCTCTGATTTACCTTTTTGAAAACCTAAAATTTGGTAGAGCCTGAGGTGAATTCTGTTATTCTGGTTGACTTCATAAACTGACAATCAATTTTTTGTTCATCTTACCTTCCAAGGCTTTGAAAAAAGAATAAGGTGTTCTCTTCAGCCTCCTTTTTTGAAGCTCCTTTGTTAACATGGTATTATTTGCAAACTGTGTATGATTCAAAAATCTATCTTGACACAATTTTACCCGTGATATAGACTACTTGTTTCCTCATAAGAATTCCATCTAAGGAGATTCTGCCATGGGGATATACAAAACTTTGGGAGAGGGGATGGCCTTGTCTCAAGACTTTAGAGGTTTTCAGGAAGTATTATGGTCCTGCATAAGAACTGAAACTCATCAATAAGAACTGAAAACTATGAGCCACCTTTCACACATGCACCCATCGTCCAACTGCCAACAATTCCAAACATTTACAAAATTTGTATGAGAAAGTCCCAATCCAGTATGAAATGCAGCATGCATATATATCTATATATCTATATAAACATCATGCTTTGCTTTTATTTTTCTTGGCTCGAAGAAGTGGCTTCTGTGCTAGAATTTCCTTATAAAGAAGCTGCCTTCCTAGAGAGAAGCTCCCTTGCTACTTAGCAATTTGATGGGGAAGATGATCCTTTAGCCACTTAGCAGCGAAGTGAACTCAGAGATGATTTGTAACCTAAATTGTGTAATGAAATTGGCCTATTTTTGTCTAAGAGGACAGATTCTTTTCCTTTGGGATTAAAGCTATGAAGTATGTGTTTAGAGCTCGAGCCGCCTTACCTTCTCTTTTTGATCCAATGACTGCATTTCAATGACCATGTTTATATCCCAATCTCCTTAAAGAAATTTGTTGAAAACTGTTCGGGCCTGGAGCTTTATCTTTTGGCATTCGGAAGACTGTTGAGTAAAATTTATCTATGGTTACTTGCTTCAGAGGATTGAAATTTATATCAGGAGTAATTGAGTTGAGAATTCTCTGTAAAAGCCTAACTAAAAGGTCTGAACAATCCCTACCTACCCTTGGCTAGTCCTTTTCCATAAGCCTAAAAGGTAGTACACAACTGAATTTTTATATCTCTGTTACCTTCCAGTCAATTTCCATTTTTCATCTTTCAGTTTGCTAATATTGTTAGTTGCCTTCTTGTGACCATAGATATGTAGCAGTGCATAGTATTTCTATCCCCTGATTTTAGCTAGGGCAACCTATATTGTGTTTTCCATTCTTCTTCCTCCCTATTACAATTGGCCTTCCAGTTGGTCAAATTTATCTCTTTGTCCACAAGAACATTATCTGACATCCCTTCTCATCATATTTTCATAAATATCCTTAGGTTAACTGGGTCTATTTCTTTAAGTGGTCTGTGCTGATCACGTTCTGTCTCATTAGAAATATTATTCATGTAATAAGGCTTTAGATCATTTGGGTAGTTAACAACAAAAGTTGGCTGGCTACCAAAACATTTGACCCAAATTTTAGGTTCGTTTTGATCCCAAGAAGTTTCCTTTCAGACCTGTAATGACAGGAACCCCCCTCTACCTCCTCTTTCCACCATAACCCCCCTCTACCTCCTCTTTCCACCATACTTTGATTTTCTGACATAATTTTTCTAGTAAAGCCAGATTAAATTTGGTGGGAGCCAGACTTCTTTTCTGCAGCGTAAAACTCAAGAATAGTGGGTTAGTGATCTGATCTTTGCCCAAGAAAAATATTGGACACATTGGTGGGATTCTATACAATGAGTCCTCGTATTAAGAATATGTCAAGTCTTTAGCAACAAAGCTAAAAACTTTCCTGCTCTTACTCCAAGTGAACATCCCACCAAGTGAACATGCCATCTTTAGGTCTAATGTCTATCAAGTTACTCTCCTCGATAAACATTGAGCATACTCTCCCTACTTATGTCAGTTCTCCAAGCACCGCCTTTTTTTCCCACACAGCTGGAAACAATTATGAATGATTACTGACTGTAAAATTAACAGGAAATTTAACTACCCTGTGATTTTCCAATCATTCTGGGGCTTCTTTTCTGTTGAAAGGAGTCTTGACAATATATGTTTGGCTATTGATAACATGATTATTTTCTACACATTTTTATCTAATCCAAGAATCAGAAATAATGGAATTTTTACAGTTAAGCCATTCTTTCCTGAAGGTGGCAATTCTTCTTGATTGTCCTACCGAGGGGATTACTTCCTATGTTGGGAATTCATTCCCAACATACTCCCATCCATCATAAAACATGATGTCCTCTGTACTCGTTTTTGAATCATCATAATATCTTGGGTCAATTTCTCTGGTTTTCCTTTCTAGGGCTTTTACTTTGACATTGGAGAGTAGACCCCTGAGATTCTAGGAAAGAATATTTGTTATTTTTCCAGCATTATAAACCTTGTCAGTTCCTTTTCTGAGCATCTGTTCTAAGGTCTGCTTGATTACAACTTTCTTTTTCAATTTCAAGCTGCCTTTGCTCTACTTGAGTTTTCCTTTCCCTTCTGGCACAAAACAATTTTAAGATTCCATTCCTGAAAAAAGGACTCTTCTTCCGTAGCTTAAGTTACCCCTTGTAGTTCATCTTCATGGGTTCTGGAACCTAAACTGAAGTGAAATAAGATCGATTTCCCTGAATTACAACCTTTACCTCATGGGAGAATTTGAAATCTGGTTTACTGCAACATCACTTGGGTCTTACAAATGCTTTGGCTTGCTCTTCTTCTTGCTTCTTTTTTGGTACAGGTTCTGTCTGAAGTCTAGTGTGCTCATTTCCTCTTCTTTAATTTCAAGGATTTGAAACATATTGCTGTTTTTTGATCCTGCCTTGTATTCCAAATTTAAGATTTAAAAGAGCTTGTAGCTTTCAAGGCTCTGTTATCCTGCCCAAACTCTTGTTCTTTTTGGAAGGATGTTGGAATTACTTGCGACTTGAATGACACCCCCTCATAATCAAGCTTTTGAATGTCGGAGTTCAATCCCCACGGTGGTAAAATACTCAAGATCTGAAGGGCCTGTGGTTTAGTGGTAGAGCACCTAGTAGAAAAAGTCGCCGATTAATCGGCAAAAATCGCCAAAATCGCGTTTTTTTTGCTGCCCTGTTTTTTTGAAAACCAAAAATCGCGATTTTTTGATTTTTTTTTTTTGAAAAAATCGCCATGTTTGTCCAGGCCACGGGATAAAAAACCTGATTTGGTTTTTTTTGGCTCATTGAATTTTTCATTTTGTTTGGAGCAGCAAGGGAAGAGGTTTGTGGAGGCCATCAAGTATATTTGAGGTGTGCAAAGGCATGGTAGTGAATTCATCCACACCACTTTCTACACATGATGAGCTAGTTGAAAGTGGAACACCACTTTCTACACACATTGGAGTAGCTAGTCCTCCATCCAGCATTGATGCCCGACTAGGACATTCTACCTCTGGTTCAAGGCCTGGCAAACAACCCTTGATTGTTTCTTGTAAAAGGGGGAGAGGGCATTGATAGTTTGATATCATATAGCTAGTTGCTAGTCTTGGGACATATACATTTATATATGTGATCATTGATGTCATTTTGTATTGGTTTTAGACTTTCAGTAATGACTTTGATGTATCGGTTTTTATTTGGCATCCACTATATCATATATATCAGTTGTTTCTCCATATTTATGTGCCTATGTGTTTATATGATGTTGTTGTTGCTTTATATATTGAAAAAATGAATAAATTATGTATTTTTTAATGTTTGCCGAGGTTTTCTAATTTTTTCGCCAATTTTTTCCGAGGCGATGTTTTCAGGACCCTTGCCGATTTTTTGCCGATGCCGAGTTTTTCTTCTAGGGTAGAGCACCTGCAAGGTCCCAGGTTCAAGTCCTTGTCGGTCCAGGTTTGTTCCTAAACATGGTATTAAAACCAAGCCAAGTGAGCTTAAGTGATGTGTGGCTTGAGGGGAGGTGTCGGAGGTCAATCCACACTGGAAAAATAATTGACATCTAAAGGGTTGATGGCTTAGCAGTAGAGCACATGTAGAACCAAGCCAAGTGAGCTTAAGTGATGTGTGGCTTGAGGGGAGGTGTTGGAGGTCAATCCACACTAGAAAAATAATTGACATCTAAAGGGTTGATGGTTTAGCAGTAGAGCACATGTAGGTGCACTTGTGAGGTCCTAGGTTCAAGTCCTAGGTTGTCCCTGTTTGCTCCTCAACATCAAAGATGCTTTTATCACGAATGAATGATGAAAAAATGGAGATAGCCTTTGGTAAGCCTTTTTTCAAAATTCACCTTGACATATTGTTCTTGTGCAAGTTGTCAATTCCCTTTTTATTTGTTTCTTCAAAGCCATATTGAGCGATTGAAATTTGTTTTTTAATGTCTTCTCATTCACATATAAAATATGGGATTTCTGTGGAAGTTTCCTCGAAGGTATCAAAGTCTAAGCTTTAGATGTCTCTCCCATAAACAATGGGCCATTCTCAAAGATTTTCTCCTTTTCACAATTTTGAGGACGGCTAAGAAAAAGACTTTGCTTAAGAGATGGCATCCACCATTACTTAGACTCTTAGACTTTGGCTCCAAGTTTTTCTTCACCCACTAATTGGTTTTCAGTTGAGGTCAAATTTCTCAGCTTCCCGATCAAGGCATGCTCATTCATGAGGGCCATTTCATCGTGCTCCCTGCTTCAAGATCATTTAGGGAATCTTTCCCACCATTTGACAATCTTAACCTTACTTGAGCAAAAGATTGGTCCTCATCTTACTTACTCATATCTCAAGTAAGGATAATCATAACAAATCTTTGGTTTGGGAAGCTCTTACTTGGGAGGTTGTGGTTTTGTGTGAGTGGAGGGTTGTTCTTGGTCTTATATGAGTTTAACTTAGGTAAGGAATCAAGATTAGCACAGTGAAGGGTTTATCTCACCTAAACTCAAGTGAAACTTGTCCTTGAGCTTTGGGGTAAAATATTTCCTTTATGAAATATCAATTTTTCGAGATTGACTGCGTATTCAAAATCATTGGTCATTCATCTATAACCCATCTCCCATGAACGTCATCACTAATGACCAATTTTTCATGAGTTGTAATCGTCCACTTAGCACTCATTGCACTAGGTGTTGCTTACATGGGTGTAGTGGGATTGAAACTGGTGAAATGAATAGTTATGTTGTTAGTTCTGGGACTTGCACCCAATAACCAGGACTTTTCGGAAGGTCATCGATCCCAAGGTTTCTCTGGCTCAAGCATTCTTAACCATGGAGTTTCCCCCATAGTTAGGCCCACTTAACTTACTACCCCATTTGCAAAGCCTTAGCAAGTATTGTGCCTTATGAACTATTCATTCATATTTGACTTCTCTTCATTTGAGTATGTTGGGGGGGGGTTGGCTTTCGTCGTGGAACATTATAAAATATCATTTTTGAAGGATTAAATGTATATTAAAAGTTTATGACCCATGTCCCATAAATGCAATTCACTAAAGACCAAAGAGCTTGAATAGTCCTCTTAGAACTTATTGCATTAGTGAATGTTCACAGGAGTGAAGAAGGGCGATTGAAACCAATGAAATGAACCAGATATTCTCAATTGTCACTTTTGTGACTTGCATACAATAATGAGGACTTTCCGGGAAAGTCACACATCCCAAGTCTCCTTTGGTTCAAGTGCGCTTAACCACGGAATTGCCCCCATAGTTAGGCCCACTTAGCTTGCTACCCCATTTGCAAAGCCTTAGCAAGAAGTGTGCTTCATGAACTATTCATTCAGAGACCCTTCCCTTTATTTATGTGCGTGAGCTTTTGTAGTGGAACATTATAAAATATCATTTTTCCGGGATTAATTGTATATTCAAAGTCATTCATCTATGACCCATCTCTCATGATCATCATTCACTGATCATGAGCTTAAATAGTCCACTTTGCACTCATTGCTTCAAATGATGCTCATAATGGTGAAGAATTGGGAACATAGTTAGTGGAATGAATCACACAATGTCAAACATCACTTTTGGGACTTGCAACCTATAACCGGGACTTCTTGGGAAGGCCACTTATTCCAAGACTCCTCTGGTTTAAGCACACTTAAACTATGGTATTGGGATGGGTGACCTTTAGGGAAGTCCTAGTTACTAGGTGCAAGTCCCAGAAGTGACAATTGACATTATGTGATTCATTTGACTGGTTTCAATCCCACTTCTTCACCCATGTGAACATTACCTGATGCAACAAGTTCTAAGTGGATACGCAAGCTCACAAGAAATCGGTCATTAGTGAATGACGGACATGGGAGATGTTGGTTCATAGATGAATGACTTTGATTACACAGTTAATCCCATAGAAATGTCATAATGTTCCACTACAGAAGTCCTCCCACAGAATCTGTTTTATTGTTCAATAAAAACTTTCAACATTGCCACGGGATCTGTCACAGGTCTGTTACAATAGACTTCCCTGTAAACTGAACTCGATATGCAAGAGCAGTGCTGCACCGTCTATGATAAGACTCTCTTGCAAAAGTATTTGAGCCAGATGTGATTGGAATTCGAATTGAAAATCAGAGAACAGAACACCCTTAGCATCGTAAAGCTCAGTTTTAGGTACTATTGTCCTGCTATAATCTGGGCAAATTTTGATGATCCTTTTACTGCCTATAAATATTAGACAAATCCAAAGGCAATGTAGTCAGGGTGGTATTTGAGTGTCTTACACTTGAAATGATACAAAAGATTGTCTCCTTACTGTTCTTTTGCTACTTGAAATTTTGCATGTACTTATTGATCATGTTGATCTTTGTTAGTGGTATCTTATTATCAGAGATTTGTTGGCAGGAAAGGAAGGGCCGTGGTCCACCTCCTCGTTGGTACCTGACAAATAACGAACTTGACTCGCTTTCAAGGTAATGATGTATCAAAGCAAATCCTTGAGGTGCAGGCTACTCTTGCTTTAAGTGACTATTGAATTCATTTGAGGACTGAGAGTTGACAGTGACATGATAAAAGTTAAAACATAGTTGTCAGTGGTCAGAAATATCATATAACAGACATACAAATCATGTGAACAGCTACATGAGAGGGCGTCTCACTCTTGATAAAGTGAATGCTGCTATTGATGAGATGGCACAATATGCAGAAACTAACGGACATCTAATAGCGGCGCCCAGGAAGAAGGTCTGTGCTGCATTTGCTTCTTTTGAAATTATATTGCATTCTCTTGACTTCTCTGCTATTGAATCCTGGCTTCCTTCTAGTTTTACCATAATAACTTTAAAAGTGATGTCTAAGTCTGCATCAACTTACAGTTATTTTTTCTATTAATGTTTTGCCTGTGAATTCATGTGCTTGCAGCTGGGAGAAGATCTGCTGGAAAAAGCACTTGTAAGATTTTTTTTTTTTTGATAATCGGTAGACTGTAGTATTCGAGTTAAATGCAGTCCGTCGTGTTCATTATTAGCTGTGTATTATGCTTTGTGAGTAGGAGCTACGTGATATTTCAACCTCAGAGCCAGTTAAGGGCAAACCTTTCTTTTTGGAGGTAGATCTTAAAGGGCCCGTGTTAAAGCTTGATAACACAGGGAAATCAATATTGACTGTAAGTGACAATATCTCCTCTCCTTGTTCCTAGGAATGTCTGTTTGTGTAATCTTCATTTAGAAGTGAATGACAGTTTGAAAAGCTTTTAATACTTCTGTTAAACATGACATGATGTTTCTGATGTTCTACTATAATCTGCAGGTCCTCCGTCATGTTGGGCGTGTTCATGAAGCTCGTATAGGAAAACATCGAGTATTAATCCTTGCAAAACCTCAATGAATCTTTTGTTGTTTTTTTCCAAATCAGTTTGTGTTGCATGAGTTGTGTGTCTATAAAGCTAGCGTTATGGGCTTCTCAATCTGGAGAAACTGTGAATTTATGTATGCATGTATATAATAAAATGAGAGCAGTAAGCAGCTTATATACATGTATAAATGTTAAGTTGTTCAGTATCTAATCTACATATAAATATTTGCCAAGCATGTGGAAGCGAAAGAGAAGTTTAGATTATCTTCGTGATGGCATAACTTCGTTAACATTCTCCAAGAAATTTATACTCACAAGCATGCACATTGCCACGAACAAACTCATTATATGGGGAGGAGATTCACTTTTGATTCGATAAATGTTAATTCTTACATAGGTTAGTAGTCATGACTTTTAAGAAATAAACAGTTAGTTTTAAATATCTCTATTTCTATTATAATGGAATGACAGTATAGCTCTATCCTAATGGAATGACAGTATAGCTAAATATCTCTATTTCTATCATAATCGAATGACAGTATAGCTCTATCATAATGGAATGACAGTATAGCTAAATATCTCTATTTCTATCATAATGGAATGGCAGTATAGCGGAGGAGATTCACTTTTGATTCGATAAATGTTGATTCTTACACAGGTTAGTAGTCATGACTTTTAAGAAATAAACAGTTAGTTTTAAAATATCTCTATTTCTATCATAATGGAATGACAGTATAGTAGAACAATGTTGTGATGTGCTTTAGATTCATGTTGATAGTTTTCATTTGTTAACTTAGTCATTGTTAGTAATAAGAAACATACTGAACACGTGAAATTAGCAGGAAAGTTACTTATTGCTTATACTTGCTTCTTAAAGATGTTTTCACATAGTAGTTGTATGTATTTCAGAATTATAATTTTAAGAAAGTAGAGTATGAATACAGAGCCTGAGAAATCCAAAACAAAAAAACCGAAATTATATTATTGTGCACAAATATCTTAAAATGGGAAATGGTAATTATTGTACTCATCATATGTATCATATACATCTGAAATACATCTGAACTAGTTTTAGGCACCTTTGTACATATATTTTGTTTGTATATTTTGATACAGAGTATAAGTATGATTGATTGATAAAAGCACACGTCAGAGAGTATATAGTAGATATACTAGAAAGGAGTTTAATTCTTCAACCTCCATGGAATCATGATTATGGTGAACGGTTTCATCTTCCCTTAATTCTGCTTGCAATGAATTCTTGGAACCGTGGTTATTAGAGGTGAGAGAGAATCCAAATTCTGAAAGAACTAGAGAACGAAGTTTGTTACACTCAACTTCCAAAGAATCTATCAGTTGTTTCTGGAGAAGGAGAAGATTCATTATGTTGGCAGTTTGTGTAATGTTGGCTTGCTCTAATTCTATGATTTTCAGGGAAATGTGCATTAGAGCACTATTGTTGGCTTGAGTGATTTCTTCATGCTTATAGAGAATCCTTTGAATCTCTTTCAAATTTGGATTATCCATGAGTGTATCTAAATGCCTTTCACAATGCAATTGAAGGTGAAGATATCAAGCCGGACAAACCCAAGACAAAAATTTCCAGCCCCAACCTTTTGAAAAACTAAAAGAAACAAAAGAACTATGTTTTGACTATGCCAAATTGGGTCCAAAAACACCAAAATAAATAGGCATCGAGAAGAGGAACCAAGAGACCAGGGTTTGCCTGGCTAGAGCGGAAGGAGTTACTTGCATTGAAGACTCAACATGTCTCAAAGCCACCACCAAAGGACACCTATTGACGCACGACCCCCCAAACCCTCATGTCGAGGTCCACGCAGGATCGTTCAAAAACCTCCTCGAGCTGAAGCGACTCCTTTGATTCCCTGCTGGAATCTCCAATCTTTGATCCACAGGTCCTTCGTGAAACTCCACCTGCACAAGCATGCCACAGGCACGAACTTTCACTTGCACACAGCCTCAGCACGACCGCAACCTTTTCCTGAAATGGAATTTCGGGTTTCGAGCCTTCCTGAGTCTTGATGTCGAGAACCTCTGCCTTCTCGATCCCCCGATCCCCGAAATGCCGAAATAACACTCAACGACGATTAGCCCCCTGGACCATGTCTTTGGTCCATATGACCTCCCCTCATATGACCACAGTCCTCTTCGGGGTTCATCGATGCAAAGCGCCCGACTTCCTGTCCTCAAGACTCCCGAAAAGTCTATTTCTGAATTGCCTATTTCCCGGCTTTCTCCTCCTTTCACGATTTCGGGTTTTCTGATGCCGAAATGCTTGGTTCTCATATCCTCGGAATTCCCAAAGTTCCGAACTCCGAAATGCCGATGAATACACTTGTCCTCCGCGTTCCGTGCTATTCCTCAACAACTTTGGACTTTTGCGTTTTGGGCTTTCCCGATGCAAGGTTTCCACTTCTTGTCCCTGCTCTCTAGACTTCCCGGTATTCGAAATACCGATACAATCCTTTCACTCCTGGCTGAGATCAACGACTGTGATCCACCCTCAAATCAACGGCCCTGATCCTCTCGGGATCTCCGTTCCTAAGAGCCCGGATTTCATGTCCTCCGAATTTCCGAAATCCGATATCCGGTATGTCGAAATCTGGCTCTTGCCCTCGTGACACGGCAACACTCCTATGCTTTCGGGAATTCGTGTTTCGGAATTCCGCGACTCATAGCGCAACAATGCCTTGTCCTCTCGTACTTCCGGTAGCCGAAATACCGAAGTACCGAAATCCCGAACCCTCCGGTTCTCCTCCTCTGAACAAGATCAATGGTTCAAAGCCTCCCTTGATCCAACAACCTAGACTCTTTCGGGACTTTATGGGTCAAGATTTTTCGAACTCTTACCTTTCACATCCTCGGTACCCGGAATGTCGAAATCATCCCTTTCGGGGATTTTTTCGATGCCTTGATCGCTCGCCACGTGTCCTCCTACAAACGGACGATCACGATCCTTTAGGGGTTTCATGAGTCTGCGATCCCGTGATACAAGGTTACCTGGTCCTTGCTCCTTGGACTTCCCGGTACTCGAAATACTGAAGTACCAAATCAAAGGGGGATCAACGACTGTGATCCTCCCACATCCAACGGCTCACGTCCTTTATAGGATTTTCCCGAAACCTCAAATGTGTGCTCCTTTTCGGGACTTCGGGGTTTGTGATTTCGCGAATCCTCCGCAACAAATGTTGTTCCTTCCACCTTTCGGTAGCCGAATTCTCGATATGCTGAAATCTCTGAAATGCAACGTTGGGGTTCTCCACCCTAAGTGTCTCGATCTCTTGTCATCAAGATTCAGAGAATCCCGAATCCCGAATCTCCCAAATCCCAATGTGTTCACTGTTTCGGGGCTTCAATGAGCCTCTGCTCAGGTCATATGCGAGCTTAACTCGTACGCACCTTCTCCCAGATCTAGCGACTGTCGACGATCTGTGTGGGATCTGACGGTAGCTGTGCTCCCCCCTTGTGCGCTCTTCTTCCTACCTTAGAAGATTTTCAACATCTCAAAGGCCTCGACCTTTGTCTCGGCTCTGCGAAGCCTGCAACCTAGGCTCCTGCTTGCATTTTAAGGACGTTGTCCCTCCTAAGCTTTTGGGATTCTAAACTCTCCAAAGAGTCCCTTGGTCTCTTTGACTTCTGTGGCTATGCTCTGTGCATGAAAGCACTACTTCTCCTGAGCTTCTCTCCTTAAATCCTTAAAGGATTCTTTCACTTCTGCACTCCTCTCAGAGTCTTTGCACGCACGAAGGTGCTATCTCTTCTGAGCTTTTCCTGTAGCTTCGACCTCTAAGGGATTAACCCTTTCTCCTTCTCTTTCAGATGGAGAATCTGATGCCCTCTTGGCACTCTCTTGCTCAAGCAACTTCTTGCTGAGTCTGCAGGGTGTTCAACAACCCTGTGAAGATCCTTCCTTGGACTCTTCTCTGTCTCTGAACTCAAAGAGTTCTCTCTGTGCGCTCTGGCACCTACTCAATGCCCTCCTGGCAGAGTGTCCAGAATCCTCAGTGATTCTGGTTCTCTATGAACTCACAACAGAGTTCCTCTACAACACTCTGTGCCTGTGCTCAATGCCTTCCTGGCAGAGCTCTATAGATCCCTCAATAGTTCTATCTTCGTCCTGTGTCCTCCTCTGCACAGTCTCACCTCCAAGGTATTCAACAACCTTGAGGTCTTCCTCTGAGTCAATGATTTCAGTTTATGTGCCCTCCTAGCATGTCCTTGTCCAAATTCCGCAGAATTGGAAGTGCTCACTAAGCACTAGCTATCAGAACCCACAGTGTTCTGTCATGCTCTCTTGGCATGAAGCCTCAAAGAACTCCAACCTGAAATCAAAGAACTCTACAGATAGCAGAACCTATCTGTCCCTGCAAACGCACATCTACAACATACATTCACAGCATAAATAGAACACACATAGACATTCACACAACATAGACAATATGCAGGAAAAACTGCTCTGGTTTGTATTAACATCAAATGCCTCCTTTACAAGGTGTTCCTGAGCTCAGACTTTGACAGAGTCTCGGCTCCTTCTCTCTCTCTCCTCTATTCTCTTGCTACCTCTACTTACTTCAAACAAGATCAAAAGATCTTTTACATGAGGGGCTCTTCGAGCTCTTCCCTCCAAGCTACCTACTCTATTCAATTACATTGAATTTACAATTAATGGTTATCTAGTCCAGATCGGATCTAGATCTCAGCCTTACAACCATTAAATGCCCTTAACTCAAATTCAAAATATGAGAGGGCTGGCGCCTCTCTTCCTTGAATGCGCTGAGTGGGATGACTGGCTGGCGCATGGCTGGCCTGGGAGCGATGCTCCTGCATCATACTCCTCTGCTGCAAAATTCATGAGCTCCTGCTCATGAGCTCTCCATCCTGGCTGTTGAAATCCTCCTGGATCCCAAACAATTCTTTGGAGCTGTCTCTCTACTCCATCTCTTTGCTGTGGTTGTTGTTGCTGCTCTGGCAGTCTCCCTTCTGCTCAACTTCTCCTTGCTGACCTCTTCTGCTGATCGGATCATCAGTTTTTGGATCTCATCGATCACCTCGTCCAGCTGCTGCAATGGCTGGCTCTGTTCATGCAGTCTCCTCTGTTGCAAATCCTTTCTGCAAATGGGCAGATCACCATGATCTCCCATGCCATCTCTTGTGGCCTTAACTTGCCACCTTGTTGCAGGTTTCTCTTCTGCAATCTCATTACTGAGCTGCTGCTCAACCTCTTCATCTGATAGTTTGACTGTCATCTTTCCTTGTGTGGCACTAAGTGTCCACTCTGCTGTAGTCTCCTCTGCAGTCCCCTCTTGACTGATCTGCTGTTCAACCATCATCTCTGACAATGTTGTTGCTGCCATTCCTCTCGCTAGTATGTGTCCAGCTCCTTCCAGTTGCTCCTCGGCCTGGAAATCTCCTCCATCAATTTCCAACCTCATCTGTGGGATGTGCATGCTCTGCACCTCTACCCTTCTCTCCAGGGTTTCAAATTCTTGGTACAGATCAACAAAGTCCATGCTGTCTGCTTCCTCCTCTGTTTTTTCTGCTGCAAGCTTCAGTGCTGCAGTCATTTTAGCTTCCTGGCTGAAAATTTTGAGCCATTCCTCGGAATGTTCCTCTTCTTCTTCTGCTTGGGCAGTCATCAGTGGTTGCTCCACTTCTTTTCCCATGACAGTCTCTGTTGGCTGTCCTTTTGCTGTTGCTGCATCTCCAACACAGGTTTTAGTCCCAACTGAGCTAGGTGGCAGGAATATTTCAATTCCTCCAATGATAAGAAGATTTCTCTGATCGTCCTTCTCCATCAACTGCATCTGTTGAGATGAACTCAACTACGAGTTCATCTGTTCTCCCTTGCCCTCCTGGCAATATGGGATTTCCCTTCTACCCTTCTGGTAGTCTAAGAGATCCTTGGATCTCATCTTATTGCCCTCCTGGCAACGTGAAATTTCCCTACTGTCCTCTTGACAGTCCGTGAGATCCCGCAGTGATCTCATCTCATTGCTCTCTTGGCAATTGGGAACTTCTGCTCTGCCCTCTTGGCAGTCCTTGAGATCTTCAGCTGATCCCATGTCATCCTCACTATTGAGGTTTCTCCCATCCTCTAGTTCACACACCTGAACCATTTTCTCCTCTAGTCTGTTGAGGTTTTCAGCATGCCTCAACCATCCCTTTAACAACCTCTGCTGCCTTTTGACCACCAATTCCCTGACTGGCCATTTTACCTTCGTCTTCATGGGCCATTCATATACCCATCTCGACTTAGCATTCTGCTGCATTCGCAATGCAAGCTTATCCATCCTTGCCCTGATCTCGACAAGTTCTTTATCCCTTGCAGCGTTCTCCTACTGCTGATGGATCTTCTTTCCACCACGTGCATGGCCTTCAGTAGCCATCTTCCTGTTTCTGTCTGCCCTCCTGGCAAACCTGCTGCTGTCACTCTGCAACTGAGAGTGCTTCCAGCCTCTCCTTACAGTCCACCTGACTGTCTATTGATTGTTGCGCACTTACTAACAATCACCACAGAGTTCCAGTACTCTGCCTTCCTCTACCTGTCTCCGCAAGCTGCCTCTGATACCAAACTGATGTGTACCAGAGTTTTTCCTTCCTCCTCTCTCTGCTTGAAATATACAAATAGAGTCAGGCTCTGATACCACAATTGACGCACGACCCCCCAAACCCTCATGTCGAGGTTCACGCAGGATCGTTCAAAAACCTCCTCGAGCCGAAGCCGCTCCTTTGATTCCTTGCTGGAATCTCCAATCTTTGATCCACAGGTCCTTCGTGAAACTCCACCTGCACAAGCATGCCACAGGCGCGAACTTTCACCTGCACACGGCCTCAGCACGACCGCAACCTTTTCTTGAAATGGAATTTCAGGTTTTGGGACTTCCTGAGTCCTGATGTTGAGAACCTCTGCCTTTTCGATCCCTCGATCCCCGAAATGTCGAAATAGCACTCAACGACGATTAGCCCCCTGGGCCATGTCTTTGGTCCATATGACCTCCCCTCATATGACCGCAATCCTCTTCGGGGTTCACCGACGCAAAGCGCTCGACTTCATGTCCTCAAGACTCCCGAAAAGCCGATTTCCGAAATGCCGAAATGCCTATTTCCCGTCTTTCTCCTCTCACGATTTCGAGTTTTCTGATGCCGAAATGCTTGGTTCTCATATCCTCGAAACTCCCGAAGTTTCAAACTTCGAAATGCCGATGAATACACCCGTCCTCCGCGTCCCGTGCTATTCCTTAGCAACTTCGAACTTTCGCGTTTCGGGCTTTCCCGATGCAAGGTTTCCACTTCCTATCCCTGCTCTCTAGATTTCTTGGTATTCGAAATACCGATATAGTCCTTTCACTCCTGGTTGAGATCAACGGCTGTGATCCACCCTCAAACCAATGACCCTGATCCTTTCAGGATCTCCGTTCCTAAGAGCCCGAACTTCATGTCCTCAGGATTTCCGAAATCCCGATATCCAGTATGTCGAAATCTGGCTCTTGCCCTCGTGACCCGACAACACTCCTACGCTTTCCGGAATTCGTGTTTCGGAATTCCGCGACTCCTAACGCAACAATGCCTTGTCCTCTCATACTTCCGGTAGCCGATATACCGAAGTACCGAAATCCCGAAGCCTTCGGTTCTCCTCTGAACAAGATCAACGGCTCAAGGCCTCCCTTGATCCAACGGCCCAGACTCTTTCGGGACTTTATGGGTCAAGAGTTTTCGAACTCTTACCTTTCACATCCCTGGTACTTGAAATGCTGAAATCATCCCTTTCGGGGATTTTTTCGATGCCTTGATCGCTCGCCACATGTCCTGCTACAAGCAGACGGTCACGATCCTTTCGGGGTTTCGTGACTCTGCGGTCCCGTGATACAAGGTTACCCGGTCCTTGCTCCTTGGACTTCCCGGTACCTGAAATACCAAATCAAAGGGGGATCAATGGCTATGATCCTCCCACATCCAACGACTCACGTCCTTTCGGGGATTTTCTCAAAACCTCAAATGTGTGCTCCTTTTCGGGACTTCGGGGTTCGTGATTTCGCGAATCCTCCGCAACAAATGTTGTTCCTTCCACCTTCCGGTAGCCGAATTCCCGATATGCTGAAATCTCCGAAATGCAAAGTCGGGGTTCTCCACCCTAAGTTTCCCGATCTCTTGTCATCAAGATTCTCGGAATCCCGAATCCCGAATCTCCGAAATCCCAATGTGTTCGCTGTTTCGGGGCTTCAATGAGCCTCTGCTCAGCTCATATGCGAGCTCAACTCGTATGCACCTTCTCCCAGATCCAACGACTGTTGACGATCTGTGTGGGATCTGACGGTAGCTGTGCTCCCCCCTTGTGCGCTCTTCTTTCTGCCTTAGAAGATTTTCAACATCTCAAAGGCCTCGGCCTTTGTCTCAGCTCTGTGAAGCCTACAACCTAGGCTCCTGCTTGCGTTATAAGGACGCTGTCCCTCCTGAGCTTTTGGGATTCTAAACTCTCCAAAGAGTCCTTTGGTCTCTTTGACTTCTGCGGCTATGCTATGTGCATGAAAGCACTACTTCTCCTGAGCTTCTCTCCTTAAATCCTCAAAGGATTCTTTGACTTCTGCACTCCTCGTAGAGTCTTTGCATGCATGAAGGTGCTATCTCTTCTGAGCTTTTCCTATAGCTTCGACCTCTAAGGGATTAACCCTTTATCCTTCTCTTTCAGATGGAGAATCTGATGCCCTCCTGGCACTCTCTTGCTTAAGCAACTTCTTGCTGAGTCTGCAGGGTGTTCAACAACCCTGTGAAGATCCTTCCTTGGACTCTTCTTTGTCTTTGAACTCAAAGAGTTCTCTCTGTGCGCTCTGGCACCTACTCAATGCCCTCCTGGCAGAGTGTCTAGAATCCTCAGTGATTCTGGTTCTCTATGAACTCACAACATAGTTCCTCTACAACACTCTGTGCCTGTGCTCAATGCCCTCCTGGCAGAGCTCTATAGATCCCTCAGTAGTTCTATCTTCGTCCTGTGTCCTCCTCTGAACAGTCTCACCTCCAAGGTATTCAACAACCTTGAGGTCTTCCTCTGAGTCAATGATTTCAGTTTATGTGCCCTCCTAGCATGTCCTTGTCCAAATTCC
>ML796882.1:151013-166222 GCA_009831015.1 Picea engelmannii
ATTTTTTTAAAATGCTATTTATATGCTTGAAAAGCATTAAGAGAAACATTTCAAAATCACTAATGTTTTGATGATTTAGAAAGTAGGTATTGTGACACATATTTTGAAATTGAGATCTAATTTGGGTATATTTAAGGCACTTTAGGAGAAAATGCTTTTCATCTTCAACCTTTTTGGTATCACAAAAGTGATAGATTCTTTCCCACCATAATGTTTTTGGAATAACATATTAATTTTAATACATATTAATTTATTAATTTTAATGCATATTAATTTAATATGTATTAAAATTAATATAATTTGATTAGATATATGATTATTTAAGAATAAATTTAATTTTTGATTACTTTAATTTGAATTTTGTAGATTAATTAGAATAAAAATATTTTATTTTAATTATACATTATTTTTTGGTTTTCATTTTATCTATTTTTATTTTGGTTCATTTTATCTTGAAATTATTGAACTATATTGAAAATGTGTAGGTTTTCATACTTGGTCATAATGTTGCTTGAGTTTTTTGAGATAAAGTGTGTATAAAATATTGAAACTTCCAATGTTTGAGTGGATACTCAAAGACAAATAAAACTCTCAATTCTAAATATTTTATACATAATTTATCTCCAGAAAACTCCAGCAATTTTATAATATTATTAAATCTGAAACTCAATTAACCCACTAATTAAGCAAAACACACTTCCATATTAAGCAATAGAGCATGGGTGACTCTCTTAACAAGCAACATGCACTTACAACTAAATCTGCTATATAGCTTTCGTGAACCTTTGTTTAATTGAATTTAGCAAAAAATAATTATTAATTTTAAAGACAAACTACATTGCTTTCAGTGATTTGAAAAGATGTGGCAACACATCAATGCTATTAATACCAATTAATACCGAACTTTTACACTAAGTTTTGCTATGCAAATGTTGATCTAAATTGAAATTTTTTTTTTTTCCAACAAAAAAGTTTCTCAATTATATTAATATATAATATGTTCTCATGACATGATTTACAATCCCAATAATAGAATCCACTGTCAAATATATCTTTTGCCTACAATGGTCTTTCAACCAACAAAAAGGTGAAAGATCATAGGTAGAAACTATAGATATAGGCACTGCTATATATCGAAAGTTTGCAAAAAGAGTATAGTCCATAGTACTAGCTGTCACATACTCAAAATAAAATCAGAAGCATAAGATATTATCCTTCGATCACACTGGATTGTCCACAGAAGTGCTAATGCTATAGGTCCTAGTATAGTTTTAGAATGTATGGCAAGCCCTCATGACCAATCCAATGGTTGTAAGTGATTATGTCAACTTTTTTCTGTAGTGTGGCCTTTGATAGAAGATATGTTGTCTTGTGCTCACGATAAATATGTTTGTAGTTGAGCTTCCTGAAAGTGGTCTGTAGTAGTTTGATTCAGTCCTTCCAGGCCATAAGAGAGATGGCTTGTAGCTTATCCTTATTGTTCAACCATTCAATAATAATTCTAGAATCCCCACGAATTTGAAGGACTTCGATGTTTAATTTGGATGCCAAGTGTAGTGTGGTCGAGGCGTCCAATAATTCTACCCTAGTGTTGGTACCCGAGCCATAGTTGAAGGTCCATCTATATTGTGAATTTTTTGAGACTCTGATCAGGCCTCCTGCTCCACTCTGTGTGCCATTGGACTGTGCTGCTCCATCAAATTACCCCGTAGGTGTATCCTCTGTATTAAGACAAGCTCTGATTTACATTAGAAGCTACTTATAGTTTGAATTATGGTGATTAGTGTCATTTCTCCTACATTGGGAAATAAATTGTGTTATGATGCTTAGTGTCATTTCTCCCATGCGTGAGAACAAATATTTTGATGTGTTATGAACAAAGTACTGTACTGATATGGGTGGTAATTAATTTCTATAACTATGAAGATTTTATTTTATTTTATATTTTTAAAATAATTTTTAATAATTATTTTATTTTATRTAAAACTATATAAAATTTGTCAATTTGTATATATTTACAAATCAAAAATCAAAAATTTATATTTTAATTTTTTCAAAATATTTAAATTTTATCCAACTTTAATAAACTTTAATTTTTTTAAAAATTTAAAAACTAATCAATAAAATTAAAACCAATTATAATACAACAATAAATTTAAAACCAATTATAATACAACTTGCACTAAGCTGCTAGTCCAACTGAATCGATTGCTTAACCTATTGCTTAATCAACATGATCAACCAMTATAGCTATTGGTGCTTCTTCTACTCARTCAACGGACCGGGGGTTTCCAATGAATAATGGATCCGCTACTGGGACATGCACCTACCCCACCTTAGAGGAAAGGGCAGGGGAAAATCACCTCTTACTCACTGCCCGATACATTGCCTTCTATGCCCCCATGAGTAATGTTTTTGCTTGGTCAACTTTTGGGTTTGGCTATGCAACTTGATTTGAATCTCACTTGCGATTGATTATGGTTAGTGCAGAGATTCATTCTTGTCTGCTTCCTTCTAAATGAAGGTTGGTAGAGCGAATTTAAAACCAATTATAATATTACTTGCCTTGGGCAAATATAATGACAATATAAATCATTATATGTTATTATATTACATTAAGCAACCACAACACAATGAGCGTATAGTATAACGTTTTCCTTTACATTCATGTTTATGGTTGTCATTTATTAATTTAGTCATGTGAAATATTATAAAAATATAATGATAATATAAATTATTATATGTTATTATATTAAACAATCACAACACACTGGAGTGTATAGGATAATGTTTTGCTTTGCTTTACATTAATGTTTATGGTTTTCATTTATTAATTTAGCCATTGTGAAATATTACGAAAATACAATTACAATATAAATCATTATATTAAGCAATCACAACACAATGAACGTATAGGATAATGTTCTAATGTTCTGCTTTGCTTTACATTCATGTTTATGGTTGTCATTTATTAACTTAGTCATTGTGAAATATTATGACAATATAAATCATTATATGCTATTATATTAAGCAACCACCACACAATGAACTTATAGGATATTGTTCTGCTTTGCTTTACATTCATGTTTATGGTTGTCATTTATTAACTTAGTCATTGTGAAATATTATGAAAATAGAAATAAATATTTTGGATTAGTTTTATCCAAGTTTATGTTTTATTATATATTATTATTTGATAATAAAATGTAGTTAAATAAATATTTTAATAAATGGAATATTTTAAAATGGTTTAGTTTTTAAAATAAGTAATTTAATTTTATAATAGTGTCATATATAGTTGGAATCAAGATAAGTAACAATAGAGTTTTTTTTAGATGTTGGGTTGCAAAGTCTCTCACCCCTAACATAATGGTAGATGGGGTGGTGCAAAAGATCCATATTTTTGGATTTTCTATTGCCCACTCGAGAGTAGGTAGAGTAGACTTTTACTAATTGAAATTGCCTAATAAAATACATAAACACTCAATAGTCACTATGGTAGTTTCATATTCATGAGATCTAAGATCCTTTTCAAGCTTATTTACTTTAGGTTGCAAAATTGTCATATGTAAAGTACCTTTTTCATAATCAATTGATGATAATAACTTGGGTTGTGCATATATTTCATGGATGATTTGAGAAAGCAGGCTTTCTTTTCTTTGGTTTGTTGGCCATCTTATTTAAATCCAACTTTGTAAATATATCAATCTTTTCTTTTGATACAAAGACTTCTTTTGAAAATTCTCCTAAAATCACTTTGCTTGTGATTTTGTGTTTGGGGTCACTGGATGATGCAACTTGAGTTATCAAAACTACTCACATGCTTCTTCTTGTTGGATTGTTCTTTAGATTCAAAATTTGAATCTAATCTCATCTTTTTGGTGAAAGGTTTTGTCACATCTTCCTCCATTTGATCATCCTTTTTTGATATCTTTCTTTGAAGTTTTGATTTTTTTGGAGTTTCATTACAAATTCCATTCCTTTATTTCGTTGATCAACTTCAATTGTAATGGCTGAGGTTGATCCAAGACTTCCCTTCACTATCTTTTTCTTCACACTTTTCTTTTATGTTGAAAGTTGACTCTATCCTTGCAAATTTTCTTGAACTCAGTCCATGATTCTTTGTTTGCTATTCTTTTTTGTTTCCGCATCGCATGATGAATATATGGTGCATAGCTATCTATGATTCTCATGTTAGAAATCAATTGGCATCTTGTTGCCAAAACTTGTCCTCATCAAAATGAAAAGATTTCATCATTTTTTCAACTATATCAAACATTGTTCTAGTTTTTACTATGAAAGAAAAAACCTCCACTGGCAACATTAAAGAAGCTTTTTGATTTCTTGGGGTAAAGTGGACATGACTTGATTTTAGCCTCTGTTTGATACATTCTAAGGCAAAAACCTTGGGAGTGAGAAAAAATAGTAATTTGTAAGGTTTCAACTCTAAGCCATAAATTCTTAAAACTGTATTGTCTTCAAAGATGTACTAATCTCCATACTTCAATTTTGGATTAAACTGAAGAAAGATTTTGCATCGGGAAACATTCTAGGAGGATGCTCATTGCATATTAAGGTATAGGTTGTGGCCAAAAAATTATCTATAAATGTTTTGAAACCATATTTTGGCCACAATCCTTCACTACACGAGTCCATTAAAAAACAAACTATAATTTTTTCTGTTGATCAACTGTCTTTAATACCAAATGCTAAAATTGGGTTGATTGGTGCTATAACATAAGATATATCATACATGATCGATATCTAAAACATTTTAATGATTGAAATTGAACTATTTGTTCATGGATGTTGTCTTATAAAAACTTGACAAAAATAAATGTAGTTAACTAAGTAATTTTAAGGATAAACCCTAAAATAATTTCATCCACTGAAAAATCACAGTCATATCCCATAATCAAACATATCATTGTTATGATTTCCCGGATTGATTTTTTGAACACATAAGAACTTAATGGAAACTTTATCATAGTCAAATTTGCACATGTTTGTAACGATTTTAGTAAAAAGTTGTCCTTTTGTTCTAATTGCAATGAGCTAAATTAGCTTCCCAATAATAGTTTGGATATGGAAAATTTTAAACAAAAATTAAGATATATTGATTGTTTTTGGATTTCACAACACTCTGAATTGGGTCATATGATTAAGCACACGTGAATGAATTCAATAAAATGGAATGTTGTTTGACCTAAAACATGTGCCAATCCACATTCCCAACCAGTAATGTCATCTAGATTATCAATGAATCTTGAAAAGGCTAAATTTCAAATTTCTTCAGTAGTTTTCCAAAAAAGTTGGGTTTCGAAAATATCTTGGTCTTTGTCTACAAAGTGTTTATGGCCTAGTTTTGTTGTTTCAGGTTTTTGGGGAGTTAATGTCTTTTTCCTTGGAGCCACATTTCGAAACAAAGATGTCTTCAGATAACTTTCTACATATCTTCTTTGAGAAATGCCTTTCTTTGATGTTATAAAGAAAAATGCCTTTAAAGATAAATATTTTGTGGAAATACAAAAACAACATTCAGATACAAAACAACATTCAAATACAAAACAACATTCATTTATTCCTCATGTTCTATTTTTCAGTTGTCACTGCTTGATTCGTTTATTACTGTTTATGCGCTCACGTAATAAATGTTTGTAACTACCCAAATTGATGACAGGGTGGCAAGTGTTTAAAGCGCAAAACCATAAGTGGTTTACGAGACTTTTAAAAATGGTTTTGAAATGATGACTTAAAGTCCTGTAACCAATAAAAAGATAACACATGGAAAGAGGGTGTTTTTTGGTTACAGGACGTTGGGATTGAATTAACCTTCTACTCAAAGACCCATAAAGAACTGCAATTGTTGATCATCATCTATCCTCTGTCGTTTGATCAAGTGCACAATTGTTTTTGTTTTTTTGTTTTTTTGATTATGTATTTTCAACCCACACTTTGTTTTCAATAACAGAATTTAGATACTTGGCAAGCTTTAATTGGTTCTTAAAATGAATTTTGACATTTTCTCTTCCCTTGATTGATTTTAACTCATTTTTTTTTTTCAAAAAAATTGTAGAAATTTCTCATGCAATGAGTGTTAAAATATTTGATTAAGGACAATTGGAAAACCTTTGGAAAATTCCATATTGACACAAATGCTAGCATAGGTATTGATATGCCTATTTTCTTCCTCGCAATGTAAGTGGAATTTACCTATGGTGTTTCTTATCTTCTGCAGAGACTCAAAGCACCAAAATTGAAGAGGAAGGTTAGGGAGGCTTACCTAAATTGGAGTGGTGGAGAGGGTGTCCTTTAATGAATAAAAGTTCGAGAGCCACAACTTCATGCACAAGTGGACTCACTCCTAAAATCATGACCTTGCGTTGAGGATGTGATCCTTGTCTACAGTTTAGTGGAACTCCATAATGAAAAATCCTTTAGTGACATGGATAGATGAATGTTTCTTCTTGAATTTTCAATTTCCAAGTGTTGGAGATTTATTGGTGGAGGTCTGTGATTCATGGCTAGAGACTATTGCCTGAACCGATAGATCTAGTCACGGTGGAGAAAAGCATTAGTCTAACCTTGCTCATCGTTGTTAACTAGAATTGGGGGGGGGTGATTGCCTCTAGCAAGTGGTGTTTCCCTTGAGGAGGGTTTTGGAGTACACATCTTGTTAGGGTTGATGTAAAAGCTTCCTTGAAATATTTTGGAGCAGGCCTGGATGCATTCGTGATCAAGGAACGATTTCGTTGAAGGCCCAAGGGATCCGTCACATCATAAAACATATTTGAGCAAGATACGAATGAGGAGGCAGTGGGCAGTCATAATTTAAATCCTAGTTGCATTGATTTTTGATAAACATGGTATATTTACACAGGTTGAACACCTTAGTGCAACCACTCATATAAATAGATCAAAGATCAATACACTAGTGCATTACGTGGTTTAAACTCTTAAAGAGGGAAATAGTCCATGGTCCCATCCAACATGGCCACTTGAGGCAATATAATAATGGAAAAAATAAAATAGTTTACATATGAATATCTCACAATTGATAATCGACAAATGACCCTCTATGCTCTTTAAATAGATATCATGGACCAATCAAGTGCTAAGACATGTATCAAGCGTCGTTGGTATCAAGGAGAAGATGAATCGATGTACCACTTTATGTCTAGAACATAATTATGAATGTTAGATTAGATAATTGCAAAATCACACTGAAGAAACACACTTTACCTAAAGACATTATACCAAGTTGAACTTAACTAACTCCGAAGTGTCTAAATATCTTAACATCCCCTCTTAGGAAAAACTTGGGATATGATTGAAGGATTTACAAAGGTGATACAATAGGAAATTTAAGGAGGCATTAGAGGCTATCCCCTCTTAATGAAAACTTCCCGAACTCCTAACATAGATCAAAGCTTGGAAAATTTCGCTTATGTAAGAGACATTGTGAAAATGTCTGCAACTCGATCATTTGTACACCAATAGATCACTTCAAGAATGTTATCTTAAAGATGCCTTTTGATGAAGTGCATGTGTATCTTGATGTGTTTGTTGTGTTGATGTTGAACTGGATCTTTGGTAAGTTGAATGACACTTTGATTATCACACCAAAGTGTGGTTGGATGTTGTTGCTGGAATATAAACTTTAAAAGTATCTGTTGAAGCTAAATGTATTTTTGACTTGCCCTAACTGTAGCTCGCCATTGTACTTATGTTGAAGAACGATCAAGGGCTCGTTACTTCTTACAAGCTCAAGTGACAGGTTTGAAACCTAGACTTCTGGTCATTAGGGTCACTAGCCCAATCAAAATAAGTGAAACCAACAAACAAAGGAGCCGCCTTGAAATGTACTATATCCCAAACTAAGTTGTACTCCAGATATACTGATGTATCATCTTTGCTACTTTATAATGGTTCTCATGGGTGTTTTCATATATTGGCAACAAGACCAACGACAAAGGAAATATTAGGATGAGTATGAGTCAAATACAAAAGGTTTCTGCCTAATTGATGGTACAAAGTGGAATCTACTTTAGGTGTTGTACAAGTAGAAACAAGTTTGACTCCAAAATTGAAGGGACATGTGATCGGTTTACAATATTTCATGTGGAAGTGGTGAAGGTCACATGCATACTTAGATCAAGAAAGGGAAATTCCTTCCTGGGTTTGCAAGATGTGAAGGCCAATAAAATAATGCAAATGTCCTAAGTCTGTAATTCCAAATTTCTTATTAAGGTTGTGCTACCCCTCATTTTTCATGAGGTATATACTAATGAATTTTTTCACTACCCTTGTGATTTTCATCACAAAGTCATTTGGATGGTTAGGGTGCTCACTTGCTTCCTTTAATTTTTAGAAATTATAGCTCAGATATACACTAAGTCATAAACAAATTTCAACCTCCTATAAAGCTTCAACAAAAAAGCAATAAACTCAACAATAAATTGTACTTTATGAGAAGAAATACTAAATGACAGAGATTTGAAACTAAAATAGTAGCATAAGTAATAATGAACAACAAACAAATCACTCCTTATGACACTATTAATTTTTGGGCAATGCCCCTGGAAAAACCCAACTTGGGAAAATCAGTTCAAGGAGATTCCTTCTTATTGAGCTCAGAGAAGTTTCATATCAGAGTTTACAACAACAAGTAATCAACTACAACAAATTCTTGAAAAATGTGCCAACATACCTCTTTGATTTGCATGCTAAAAACTACACAAATCATACCTCATTTTCAAGTATGTACAGTCCCTTTAACAACAAATAAAATCTCGATATCTGTGCATATTAACAATATTGTTTTGCACTAATTTCATACAACAAAACACCAAGAGAATCGTGCCATCCTCTTTCCTTGATTTTTGTGCTTTTATGTAGATGTACAACCTCTAAACAATGTTGTACGACTTCCTTTTTCACTACTGTCAACTCAACATTTAATGTTGCAATTTTTGGAAAAGCGTACCCTCTTCTCCTATTGGAAATCGTTCCCTCCTTCAACTGTATGGACCCTTTCCTTCCTTAAAAATTATGCCCCTCCTCTATTCGTACGGACCTCCCTCTTTCCCTTGGAGAATGCACCCTCCTCTTGTTGTTACTCTCACTTCTCCATGAGCTTAATCTCTCTCTTGAGAAAAGTGACTCTTCACCTTCCTGCTCAAGCTCTCCTCAAAATGTGCGCCCTCTCTCCCTCAAGTGCTGCCTATATGCATTTCTAATTTGTAACTCCTCTAATCCTTGGTCTCCCTTGAGTGACTCTTCACTTTCCCTTGAGATCAACAATCACGACTTAATCTTCTGTTGAGATCACTTAAGTCACTTAAGTGACCCACTTCTCATAAAGTCACTTTTACACATTAAAATAAAATAAAAGGATCAACTTTATAAAATCACTTTATAAAATAAAGTCACTAGGGAGAAATGTGCTTGGTCACTTCTGCATGTTGGGCACTGCCTAGGCAGAAGCACCTCCAAGCTACCAAATCTAACAATCCCTCTTAGCGAGGGAGGTACTTCTGTTACCACCACCAGAATCTGTCTCCAAATCCATCATCCCATTCGTTGCCGTAGCTCCTCCCTTTGAACTAGAGACCTCTTCTCCCACTGCATTGGAAGCATGTACTACTACCTTTGTTGATCTATGAACTGAATACATGCTCCTAAGAGACTTCACACTCTCTTGAGCATCCATATGTGTCAACTCATGCTTGATAAGTCCTCTGAGAGTCTTGGAAGAGGACCGAATCCCCAATATTAACTCTCTCTCCCATGAAACTTTCCCACTCTTCGACACATAATATGAATCCAAAAATCCATTGGACCCCAACATAGGTCCTCCCAACAACTTGTACATCATACCTTCCTGATGCCAAGCCTCACTGTTGCATCCAAGGCTGTTCTCTCTAACCATATGAGCACCTATCCATTCTTGAACATCATTGCATATCCCTTATCTGCCAGAGCTGATACAAAGAGCAAGTTGATCCTTAGCTTTGGTACATGCGACACCTCTGCCACCTTCAAAGAACCTCTTGACTCTAGATGGAAATCCATGGTTCCAATCCTCTTCACTGTATGCGTGGTGTCGAGCCCACTATCCACATGCATGTCTGAGTCTGTCTCTAACACACTAAGGAACATTGACTTCATTTTCATCATATGGCTAGATGCGCTTCCTGTCCTGTGAGTTGGCCCAATCACTGAACTTCTTCTTCCCCTTACTCTTTCCTGCAAGAGAAAGATTTGGTTCCTCTCTGCAATAGACTAGACCCTAGCCCAAGATCTATCCTTTGATATTGCTAGCTACTATATTCACTTGCTGCCTCCTATTGGAAACCTTCTTCTAGAAACCCTCACGACAAGAATATTTTTCCCTTCCCTTCTTTTAGGAAAAACCCCTTTGCACTCTGTTACACATTATTTTGGTCACTCTTGTGATCAATTGACAATATGTGCATAACTCACTTCCATGTTTCCTGAAGATATTAAATGAGGCTTTCTCCATGAGAAAAGTGGATCATCTTTCCTTCCTTAAAAACCATATCAAAGGAGATCGTCCCACCCTTCTCAATGCTTGGGGTGCGATGATGCTTGATCGTCACATGTTGCACCAAAATTGGACTGCGACGTCGCCGCATTTTGTCTATGCATAGGGTGCGACGATCTTCAAACAAGAGGATAATGTGAAATTCACGAAAGTTCTAGAAGGGAATCTTCTAGAAGATGAAGTGGCCTCCGATCGGTTTGGATCTTACTCGCTTCTCTGATTAGTGGGATCATCCTATCTCCTTATCCATCCCTCTTTCACCCTATATAAAGAGGGATCTCTCATGGGAAAGGCTAGGCTTGCTTATGCATGAAGAATTCTGCTAAAGATTGTACTTGTGATAGCTTTGCTTTAGCTTTCCAAGTTAGGTTGTGAATGCTTTTCATCAAAAGCATTGGAGCAAAGGTGTGTGTTGAAGCAAAGGGTCATTGGAAGGGACCTTGCAACATCAAGGCATGGGTTGTATTCTCCACTTTCATTCAATATAATGCAGTAATACATTTCTTCTCTACAAAGGTGTCTCTACTTTTATTGTATAACTTCTTGATCTTATACATAGAATTCATTGGAATATATATATATATATATATATATATATATATATATATATATATATATATATTGTTCTCCCTCTTTGTTGGTTTGTGCTTATTAACATGTTTACCATCCCACAAATCCAAATATTGAACAAGGACGACACTAGCGAGGATCAAACATCGTTTAAATGGTATTCCATTTGTCCCTCTCTGAACTAGTTTGTATTACAATGAAATCTAAGGAGAAACTTGTATTCTGCCCTGTTTTGTTCTAGCTTATTGTTGAAGTTAGGGAGATTAGTTTGTGTCCACACTTATTGATTTGTCCGATAACAAAATTGACGACTCCACTGGGGAACGCCCTCTTTTGGCATTTGCTTCATTTTTTGCTTTTGTCTTGCCTTCTTTTGGTTAATTTCATTTTCCGAGTCATTGGGTGATTCATGTTGACTCCCTGGTCCTGAAAGTTCTTTGAGAAACTCTGTCCTCTATTCATTTTCCCCTTATTTTCAGTCATCATCGCACCTTACCTGTGGAAACTAGTGCGACGACGTTGCACTGTGTATTTATCATTGCCTGCGACGATCCTTGATTGTCGCACTGTGTCCTTTTGCTGCCTGCGACGATTCCTGTAGAATTTTTTTGAGCGACAATCTTTCTCTTTGCCCAGATCTTAGATATAGTTTTGGGGTGAATTTTTGGGTTTGACTACAGTCTGTTTGTTAGTATTTGAACATTCTTTTAGCCTTCTTTGCTTTGTTTTACCATGTGTGCTTTTGAAATATTTGATCTCTTCCTTTGAGCGTCTTTCCATTACAAAGCATTGTTTTTCTTTAGAATTATTTAGTGGAAGAACTTCTTTTTATTTTATTGAATAGTTCGTGTTAAAAGAGAAAATTGATTTGGGTTGCTTTGTTTTTAGAGTGATTTGCTATTGCTTTTAGCTATCTTTGAAATATTTTTTTTTTTAATTTCTTGCTTTGCATTAGATTGGGGGCATCTTTGCATTTGAAGTAGTGAAATTGCATGGTTTTTGGCATTTTTGGTCTTGAGTTGGTGTAGAGTCTCTTTGGATAATTTCTTGAAGATTTTGATATTATGAGTTTAATAAAATTTTGCGACATTATGCATCTGGGAATGATAAACGTTTTCTCCTTCTTGTAATATAGATTTCATCGAAGTGAAATATTTGCATTCTCATTTCTTTGCATTGTTTAGAGTCGGTCAAAACATCATCTAGTCCACACCATTTTCCTCTTGAGTAAACAACAACCTTAAAATAAAGCGCTTATAAAAATTGATTAGACATTTTTATACTTTTTGGTAGCAAAACTACATTAGCTTAGGGTGTAGGGATTTGGAATAGGTGTGAAAGATAACTTTCCAAAGCTGTAAACAAACATAGAATCTTGTTCTAGCGAGCGGTAAATCCACTTATTACATTTTGTCCTAGGAAGCCCTTCTAACACAAGGGTCAATCATGAGGTCGCATTAGGACCGACATAGTTACTCACCCTGCTTTGTTGGTTCTAGTGTTGTGAATGCACGTATTATTGGGGGTCACTTGAGAAGATATAACTTGAGAAGATATCATGTGTGGACCTTCTCGAAAATATTTCAGGCTTAGATACCCTGCCCTTGCACGTATATCGGATTGTCGACTGCTTCCCCATGCATCATTGTCATAATTGGTAACTTTAGTAGCCTATTTCTTTAGGGTATTTACACAAGGTGACTGTGGAGGGGAAAGTCTTCACAATACCTGGAATCGACGTTGGCCAAACTCACTCGAGCTCCTTGGACGTTATGTGTGGGAGCTTGCACCAGGGTGTAAGTCCGTTAAGTAGGTCGTCAATGTAACTTTTCCACCCGCTCTATCTCATCCCCTTCTTACATTGTTTTCGTGACGTTGGATTTCATTACCAACTCGTGTGTTCATTGTGAGAAGGTTTTTGTTTGTTTGCTTGCTTCCTAGATTTTTAAATTGTGTTGTTTATTTGCCCTAGCAGACTCTAGGTTGTATCTGTGTTTAATGAGGTCAGTTCCCAGAACGACTAATGAAGCAACCCATGCTTTGGGGGAACCTTTTGTTTTTCTTTCTTACATAAGCGTTTGTCCTCCTTACATCGCTACTTTGAGCCTTTCAGGTCTCACAATTGGGTTACCGGTATGGTTGTTTTCCACTCCGGTAATCTCGAATGCAGCAAGTGCTTCCGTTGTAAGCACTTCCACCAAAGAACATCAACCACATTTTGATCCTTTGACTTCTTCGCCAGTAATATCTTCTTCGCCTTCTTCACTTGCAAGGTCTGCTTCCATTTCATCTTCTTCATCGAGTGAAAGCTCTAAAGCTAGTAACCTGGTGGATAAGAAGAAGAATAAAAATAAGCAAGGGTCCAAACCTCGAACCAGTGCTGGACATGTTGGAAAACCACCCATTACTGTTAATCGTGCTGGGAGTGTTGATGATGCCAAGATCACCCAAACAACTCGTAAGTCCAAGTACCCTTGCAAGCTTTGTAAGGGTAGCCATCTTCTTAAGGATTGCCCTGGTCTATCCAAGGTTATAGAAGCATGTTCTACACATCTTCGCGAACCGATATCGTCAGCCCCTGAACAACATGCTACTGACCTCTCGTCAACTAGTCAAGATATCGTTGGGAAGAAGAAAAGTAGAGTCAAGTTCCCGTGTAGGTTATGCAGAGCGAGTCATCAAACTCACCTTTGCCCTCGTATGGACGAAGCCTCAAAATTACTGGAAGATATGACTGTTTCCCAGCCTCAACTTTCGACTTCTTACCACAACCTTACTCTCAACCCACCTATAGTTGATAGAATGATCAATTTGGTCCCTTCGTCGGTCAGTTCGGTTGATCAGGTAGTCAATCTTGTCACGTCCTTAGTTGAACCAGTTGACAAAGTGATTGATCCAATCTCCTCCTCGGTCGATCCCACTCTCCCGTTAGAGAGTGAAACCCAAGTGGTCGATCCGTTTCCACCCGTCGACCCCATTCTCCCCTTAGAGAATGAAACCCAAGCGGTCGATTTGATCCCATCATCGGTTGATCCTACTCTCTCGCTAGAGAGTAAACCTGATACTGCCCACATTTTTCTCATTGATACAAAATCTACTGTGCTGGGGGGCATTCCTCCTTCTCCGTGGAACCCCCTCTAAGTGATGAGGCCATCCTTTTTGATTGGGGTGCACTAACTGGACCTTGTCTTCCCTCTCAGATTCCTTTCAATATTACAATACAAGTTTGTGGTTGAGACGTTCCTCAGACGCTGATAGACAAAGGTGCGACTGTTAGTATTTTGTCCTCCATTGCTTGGAAAGCTATGGGTTCTCCTCAGCTTGCACCAGTTACGCAGAATATGTTAGCTTTTAATAGAAGAACTTGTCACCCTTTAGGAGTCCTTCCTCAGTTGCTCGTCACTTTGGGAGGGAAAAATGTCGTTATTGATGTCATGGTAGTCCACAATCCCTTGGATTTTGATTTAATCCTTGGGCAAGCCATGAAAGCTATCATGTCCACTCTTTTTCGTGTGATATCTTTCCCTCACGATGGAAGAGTTGTGACTATTGATAAACTCTCCTTTGTTGGCCCTGATTTGATTATCAACCCAATGACCTCCCTAAACGGTTCGTATATGCAAACAATATCGCCCCTGCCACAAGTCAATTATGTTGCACTATCTCCCATGCCTTCAACTACTGATGTAGATGAGCCTCTCACTGTAATCTCAGTCTCTTATGACTTGGATCCGGTAGTTGACATGGTGATCTCTTCGATAGGGCTTTTAGAGCTTGATATCCTTACCCTTGTCGCGACCCTTGACATGTCTTCCTTCCAAAGTGTGTTTCTTCCATCAAGTGGAGATCTCTTGGAAGCCACGATCGAGTTTTGTCCCTTGACATGGTGTCCTTCTAGAGCATCGTCCTCTTGGAATCCATGATCAAGAAGAGAGCTTTGAACATGGTTTGTTGATTTCAAGCTCATTAAAAAATGAAACTAGTTGTGAGGATAGTTTTGCATTTCTGTGGCAACCTCATTAAAAAATGAAACAAAGGTGACGGGCATAGTTCTTCTCCTGTGTCAAGCTCG
>ML796883.1:21822-44861 GCA_009831015.1 Picea engelmannii
TTTGATATAATATATATTTTTTCCAAAAAAACAAGTATTTTGATTTCTAGAAAAAAAGAATTTACAATCCTTAAATGTGCAAGCACACCTAGTGGAAATGTCAATTGTATAATATATTTTTTTGGATATAATATATATTTTTTCGAAAAAAAACAAGTATTTTGATTTCTAGAGAAAAAGAATTTACAATCCTTAAATGTGCAAGCACACCTAGTGAGTAGTGTTGGAAGTAGTCATAAATTATTCTCAAAAAGCTTATAGGAATACGAAAAAAACTATAATGATCACCTACCAAAACAAAGTTAATAGATGCATTATTGTCATAAACAAATTACTAATCTGTATATGGGCTATCTTGTCTCGAAGTGAGATCCTCATTTACGTGTTTTTCCATTTGCATATAATTCTCAGGAAAATGTAGTGACCCCTTTGAGAGCTCATCATATGTAGAATTTAACTTTCTATAAATGTCATCAAAAGAAAATTCCTAGAAAACATAAGTAGAGGATTTCAGATTTTGTCCCAAAGCTTCAAGTGCTACCTTTGATACATGTAATTGATTATTCATCCACCCAATAGCTAGTTTTGAATCTCCCTATACACCCTTCCTCATACCTAATTTGAGTAGTGCCATTAAACTTTTAGCTCCTCACTATTATTGGTCCCATCTCTCACATTTGCTTTACCATAAAAATATTGATATTATGTTAAGTGAAATAGAAACCTAAGCCGGCACTTACCCTCCTTGCAAGAGCCATCAACTAATCCTCATGCCTTTTGTTTATTAATCAAGGCTTCAATGATAATCCTTCCCTTTTTGTTTTTGTTTTTTGGCTTATAGCTCGTGAGTAGTGCTAAAGAGTGTTGTGATATCTTAGTCGTTGTTGGGACTTTGTCGTAAAAAATCCCTACATTTTATGACGGCCAAATACCCCAAGATACAGGCATATGAAAGATATCCCAACCTCTTAGAGTTGGATCCTCATAAAATTATCATAAACATTAGTCCACAAAGTCATTTTTATAAAAAAGTTGAAGATCCAAATCCTATCTAATCTCTGACCAGACCTATGAAGTGTATGGACAAAGAAGAAACAAATGTATGTTTGTTTCAACATCGTTTTTCATAAATATAAAATCTCAGGCATGTGCTTACCTTGGAGTTGCAAGTGGTCCCACGTAATCACACATCCATATAGTACCAACCAAAAAAAAATCCCTCTCTTTGGAGGACCATGGATGTCCCAAAGCTTCCATTACCACTTAATTTCAATCTCATGTTGACTAATCATCACCTTGTATCTCTTTTTTTTTTAATATGATCTGCCTAAATTCTGAAAGATCCACACCAGTTCATCCTCCATATCAGTGAGTTGAATATGGGCCTTTTGAATTTCACCAACAAAGTTACTCCACAATTGTTGTCTGTTTACCCAAAGACCTAGGAAGTTCATCAAAATATAGGACTAGTTCCACATGGTCGTTAGGGAAAGTTTGTCAATACAATTCAATGTAAACTTCCCATCCTCTTGTGTCCTAGTTATAATTTTATAGGGTAGTGAAATTTTACTCAAACTTAGAAATGGAGTATTTTCCCACATGGAATTTGGAGCCCTAGCAAACTCTCCATGTAAGGAAATTGCTAATAACTAGAAAACCCATAGTTAATGATTTCCATTGATTGGACACATTGCATGTTGGTTACGATCTCTTGCGTATCCAACCCAAAATATAATCTAGATAGATATATTTATCCACAAGAATACACTGCCATAAGATCTCTCGATTAATAAAAACCCATAGGTTTTCAGCTTCCAATGCATGCCCAAAGAGCATTGTATCCTTTAAACCCCATCCCCAAGCTCTTGGTGAGTGTCAATTTTTCCACGATACCAAATGTGACACTGGATAGTTGTTACTTCTCTTCCAGGTAATTGAAACACATCTTGTGTAGATGCGTGAGGATACCTTTAGGAATGTTGGCCAACAAATGGAAATACACTAGTATTTCTTCCATAATTGATTTAATGTGTGAGGCGTCGCCCATGAAAGATTCACCGACTACACCAGAAGTGAATCATCTTACCAACATGGGAGAGGATCCATTTAAAAACTACCAATCCATAGTAATTATGTTTCAATGTAAACCCTATATTTTTTACCCTGCCTTCCATTTTGTGTACACCAAAACAAAATATGTCTTGGAGTAGCAATCTCTTTATTTCCATTGATTCTGGAAAATATAAATTAGATTTGGTCACATTGATGGTCATGCCACTTGCATCACAAAAGAGCTCAAGTATCTCCTTTATGGACCTTCCTTCAGATTCTTCACATAAACAAAAGTTTATAATTTCATCAACAAAAAATAAATGAGCGAGGTTTTCATATCTAACAATACACAAGCCTTCAATATTATTTAACCTTCATGCATTAGATAAATTTGGGTTGAGACCATGTGTAAGAATAAGAAAGAGATAAGGGTACAAGGGGTAGTCTCGTCGAATCCCTTAGCCTAGTTTAAAAAAAGAGACCTGGACCCATTTATGAGAACTGCGAAGGAAACTATTGTAACGTATGTCATTATCCATTTAAACATAGGAAGAGAAAACAAAATGTGGATGAGTAGGAAGTCGACTGATATTTTTTGAGGATTACTAATATAAATATATAATGCATACTAGGAATCAACTTACCAATGGTCAAAACTTCTTCGACCAAACGTAGCAGGTCATCCCCCCATCCCCAATTAGTTAAAAGAATTACTCATAGAATTTAGTTGACTAGCCATCCGTCCCATGAATCTTGTCCTTTTTGAAGGATGAAATGATTGCTAATAGTTACTCCTTAGTAACCTCTCGATACAGTGCTTGTGTCCACTTTTGCTACGAGTCTAGGAAATAATGCAATAAGTTCTAGAATTTCCCCCATTTTGGTGTGTTCGGGGTCTTGAAACAATTGTTTAAAATCCTCGACCCCTAAGGCCGCCATATATTTGAAACCCTGAACAACCCCCTCATTTTGGAATCCTGAAGTTCCCAAATGGCATTGAAACATCGATAGTAATTTTCATATTTTCTGAAAAAATTGGTATTCTAGTCCCTGCATTTTCAATTGCCAAGTTTTCTCTTGTTCTAAAAGGATTTGATTCCTTTATCCTTCATGATTTTGACATTGGTTTCACTCTACTTCCATCCATTTATCTTCTTATCATTTCCTATACAACGAAGAAAGCAAGTCCTCAATGTTGTTAAGTTCTTGATCAAGGAAACTTTAACACGTACGAGCCCATTCCAAGGCTTTGTATTTTAAAAGTCGAAGTGTTGAAGTAAATTGATAAGTGGTTGTGGCATTGTCATTTTCCTAAAAGTTCACCCAATTCTATTAAACCAACGTCTTAAATTCTACTTATGTTGCCCATGCAGAGTTGTAGTTAAAGGGGGCACACAATTTTTCTGACAGCTTGGCCATTTCTAGAAAGTGGTCTGAATACTTAACCTTTCCAACCCATAAGTGGTAGATCCCAATATACTGAAGGAGATGATGATGAGCCAAAAATTGATCGAGTCTCTTACATATTTTTTCTACTCCAACTTGGTTGCTGCACCACGTTGAGACTATAGAGTTGGAATCTATGTCAACCAACTTAGTTTCTTCCATATGATTGAGAATAAGGTGGCCAATTTGTATGTGGGATCATTGTGTCCTTATAATTCATCTCGATTTAAATTAAAATTGAGATTAACACCACAAAATATGTTCCCTTCTAAAGTATACTAAGAGAAAAAATATTTTTCCATAAGACCTCTCATTCATAATCGAGGTTGTAAAGGTTGATGAAATTAATCTCATAGTCTAAGTCTTTGCAATAGAGCTCAATTATCACACCTGAAAAAATATTTCATAACAATTTATGAGTGAATAAGAGGAAGAAAATATTGTTAGAATTCCTCTTGAAGCACCATATGATTCTAAACCTACAAAGGACTATATTGGAACAATATTATAGAGCTCCCTACTTGTGTTGTGGCCTTTTCCCATAGTTTCTTGCACAAACAAAAAATCCATCCTTTAAACCTCCATTAGCCTCTTTAGAGAGAGATTTTTATCTTTCCCTATGAGGCCTCGCATGTTAACAGATATCAAATTCATGAGGAACCTTTCACTAAGGCACATCCCACTCTAAGGACCCTAGAGGTTAGCTTTGTCTACCCTCAAAGACTTCTACAGAGGCCTTTTCATGGGCGTGTTTTAATGTACAATTGTTCCCCACTTTTGATTGGATCGTATCTTTAGTGTTGTGAAAACCTATCCCCCCGAAAGAGCCATCCTCGAAGGGATCCAAGCCTAGTTCACATATTTTGAATGAAGAATATAACGGTATCGACTTAAGGAGGAGGAAATGGAAATTGAAGAGGAGGCCTCAATTTTAGATGGATAGTTTTTCACCTGAGAGCCATTTTTAGGATCAAAGATTATAGGATTAGAGACTGGTGGCCTCTGCTAAGAAGGTAAATGATCCAATGAAAAACCAAAAGATGACCCCCTGCCCATATCAATCCTTGATATAGGAAAAAATTCTGTTAAAATACTTGAGACCGCCAAATTAATATGACCAGGACAATTTAAATCCTTACCCACAAATGGAGTCTCTTTTTTGCTTGTGTTCTATATCTCCTCGATCTTGTGTTGTTGTGTAGTATAATTTTCCAATTCATTCCCCAAAACATCCATGTGTGTACAATCCTTTGGTTCTACACAACTATCATTCTCTACTTCTAAGGAAAAGTACATGATCATAACTTCCATGGTGAGGACCTCAAGGATCGGGATATCAACTGTTTTAGTATTGATTTCAGGATTTATGTACGATTGAGGAGACTAGGGAGGCCCATCCCCCTAATGTGGATTTCAATCCATTAACCGATTGTTCCCACCAAAATTTGACGACACTTGAAACTTCTTGCTAAAAGTATGCTTGCAATCGACTAAAGCATGTCCAACATGACGAAAATGAGAGCATCTAAACATAACATTAAAATAATATAGGGTTCTTTTATAAGTCCTTTGAGCCAAAATCAAATATAGCAATTCAAATAGGCCTTGTCGAGGGTATGAATCCTCTAGTATTTTCACTAATGAATGGAACCTAATGTTATTGTGGATTCCATTTGCAGATATGAAGGTCCCCAATGTGTCAGCAATGGCGTTCAATCCCTTCTCATTCTAGAATTCAATGGGTAAGTTAGAAAACTTGATGCATGTGGGAACACTACTGAGAGCTTCGTCTGGCGGGTCAAATAATGAGTGCCATGGTTTGGAACAAAAAAGGCTTCAGTTGCAGTACCAATGATTGCAAAGAATAAACCCTACATCTTATTTAGATTGAAATACACATGCAATCCACCCTCTCGAGAGGATATGAAAAGTCCTACTGTAACCCATATTATGGCTCCAATGTCTCTCTACCAACACTTCCATGGTATAAAATGACATATTATGGCCACAAAACATACAACAATTGCACATCCTTCTAGCTCCCCAACTTGAGTAACTTGTAGATCTTCTCCCAACACCAAAGCAATGTCTCCTCCATAATTTTTTACTACTTTCATGTTCGACACACCAACCACACTGAAAGGTGGAGGGGGGGGTGAATCAGTGTAGGGCTATTTTTACATTTCTTTACAAAACACCTTAGTTAGAAATCACAATTTACCCATCATTCATTACTTGCATTTACAACATATCTTAGCAACAAACATCATCATCCATTGACATAAAGAACACAAGGAACACAGGATATATGTATAATTTTCTTTTGTATTGCATACTACAATCCTTGGGGTTTATCAACATCAATCGAATAGATAAACAACTCTACAAGAGCACCAACTCTCACTGCAATACTCAGCCTGCAAATCTCAACACCAACTAAGAAGAGGAATTCAATCCTCAAGTTCAAGATCCATCTTGTAGACAAAAGGAAATATGTCAATAGGTACGTGACTTATTTATATTACAACCCACATATGTATGCACTCTGGCACACTCTCAGCCTACGTACACCTTCAGAAACTAGGGTTTCTTAAACTTCACAACTTCTTCCCTTCAGACCCTTCCTACCTCTGTCACATGCACTTATGATTTTTCACTACAATATTCTTGTCACTACACAATCTGTACCATATTCAATCACAAACAAATCTATTCCATCCAACAACCTATGCATGCTCCACATGCATACACAATTACATATCATGGACATCTCTTAATCAGAACTGAACTGAACTACTCAACCAACCAACTACCATATTCATACATCAATATAACCATACAAAGAATTCCTCAAACATTCACCATACCATGAGAAAGTCTAACCATCAAGACAATATGTACCCATACCAGAACCTCTGTAGAAGATCTGAACCTGTAGAATCAAGATCTGTAACTTTCTTCAAACTTCATGAACCTAGCACCAACGCTTACTCAAGATTCTATGACTTTTCCCAAATGTACGTGACCTTTCTTCTCTTCAGGCCATGTGTGTACGTGCCTTGGAATTTTGCATCCCACATATGTACACACCATGGCTCATTGCAACCCGTGTACTACTTCAGAAAACTAGGGTTTTTTGAACACCCGAAACTATCACCGTCAAAATCTCAGATTTACAGAACTTTTGATGCGTTGATGAGTACCTCCAATCAATATTTCATAAGAATAGATCTTCAATATACTCAATATATTCACACTCATAATATACCCTTTCTCTCTTATTTATACTTCTCCAAGTAGCTTCCTCATATAACCAACTCTAGACAACTTCCTTCTTTTAGGGGCTAACCCACTTTTGACCACTTATAACTACTTTCTCCACAAATAGTAACTTCTCCACATCTAGTTGTAACTAATTTATTTTTAATTATTTTATTTTTGAAACCACTTAACCCATGACTAACCACTTTTAATTTTCAACATCATCTAGGAGCTTCTAGAATAATTTGACTCATTTGACCTTCTAGGGGCTTCTAGACAACACATGATGGTTCTCCAACTTCACAAGGCCATAACTCTCTAACCGTGAGGAGTTATGTGATGTTCCACATATCACCGGAAATGGAATTATGAGAGTTATCCATCTAGAATAGTCTCAATTACAAATTCATAGATATTCATTACAATATTCCACAATCAATCCTTGGGTTCCTTAACCACACATCTAGGATGACTCAATCACTTAACCATTTGGACTTTGCAAAGCATCTTCCCATGAGGCATTTCACCATAAGGATAACACTTTGGAGTTCATCCATTTATTACTTCCTATAAACCATGACATGAAAACAAATACCAACCTTTACATCATCCTATCTATACATCAATCTATGACAACACATCATTATGACACCTCATGAAATAAACCCTAATGACCACATGATCCAATAATACATAAAATATAGAAACACATTATTATGAAAATACTTGACATAAATCTATTGACAACACATCACTATAACACTTCATGACACCTCATGACATTATCCCTCAGACATCAATTACATCCATGACAACATAGTCCAACAATCAATACATCAATGATGTTACTATGACAATACATTAACCCTTTGACATTAATCCTTTGACATCAATGGCAACAATACAACAATATCCCCCTTTGGCATTGATGGAAACACCAACATTGATGTCAACACCAATAATTGATGGAAACACTTGGACATGGAAAAATCCTTATCAATATCCATCTCTCCACATCAATGTGTTTATCTCTCCCTCTTTGACATCATTGGAAAATGGTATATCTTTTCGAGGTTTCTCCCCCTAACTAAATTGTCCCTGAGGATGCTCCTCCTAGCTACACTGTCATGTGGTCTACTCTCCATGTCTGATGAATCTCTCCCATTTGGACAAGGGATGTCACTCTGATGCAATGCTGATGACATGGCTACCAATCATCTCTCCTCCTGCAATCATGTTGTTGCAACCAATCATGCGTAGAATAATAACTCCCCCTTTGAATATTTTTCTCCCTATATTCTTTGTAAGATGAACAATATGCTACCATTGCAATCTTCTTCTGCTACAAATTCTACTACTCAACCAAAACATATATCAATTTCTCAAGAATTATTTTATCTTCCTATGACAATGCTTGGACCTATCCATGCATAAACCATATAAACTCATGCCACACCATACATCAAGTGTATGCCAATCATAAATACTATCTAGTGCATCAAGCATGAAGAAAAATACATGTCAACAGTGAATCAACCATGTACATCCTGTGATATACCATACATCATGAAGCAAAATGTATGTCAACAATGAATATAGAATCATGAACAAAGCATCAACCATGTGCATCATGTGCCATATTGTGTGACAACCATGCACAACACTCATGTACATCACCCATGTACATCAATACCATACCATAAGATATCATCAATGGAGTGTATCAACTATATGCCAAGGAAATGTGCCAAGTGTGTACCAACCATAGATAAAGATCATCAATTGTGCAACATGCCAACCATATGCCTCAAACAAGTGGAATATCACACATCATATGCCTCTATCATGAACCAAGTTCCACAACCATGTATCTCAACCAAGCATCTCAACTATATCATCCCATAAAGAAAGTGCATCAACTAATGTACCATAATGAAGATGTATTCCCATATACATTTTCCATATCAACCATAAACCATGTGCCAATCATACTGCTAGCAAGTGCCTCAATCAATGTACCAAGCATGTACCAATCATGTGTCACCAAGTCAAACACCTTATGTATGTGCTAAATCATCAGCTATATGCTCCAAGATGTATCTCAACTATATACCAAGGACATATACCAATATATCCAACAAAAGTCCTCTATCAATGTACCAACAATATGCCAACATGTGATATGTATTTATCATAAGTCAAGTGCCACAGACTATATGCCAAGAAATGTATCTCAATCATCAAGCATCAATCATGTACCATTTATCATCAACTATTCTCCAAACATGTATCACCACTGGTACGAAGCAAGTGCATCAATCATGCACCAAAACTCAATAAGGTGTACCGCAATAAATATGTCCATAAACGTATGCCACATTAATCTATGAGCCAATGATACAACTAGAAAGTGCCTCAAAAATGTATCAAATATGTACCAATAATCATGCACAACATCACTACCTCATCAACTCATGTACCAATATGTAGCTTAACCACATGCCAAATGCATGAACCAATACATAGAAAAAAATATGTCTCTAATACTACATCATAAGATATATCAATGGAGCTCACATATGTACTAGCCATGTACCATGACAGATCTTCCTCAAACACCATTCACTACAAAAAGTACTAAGAAGTCAATAGTATCTCTAAACATGTATCAAAAGTGTTCCTCAATAGATCAATGATATCTCTATCTAGCATCACATCATCATGATATATCCCATAACCAAAGTGCCATAACTTCACTACCATAATCAACAATGTTCCTTAGCAAAACTTGCCTCAATCCATACTCTAGAGTTAGTATCATGCATCCAGGATAGGCATCAAGCATATGCGTCAACACTCAACCATATGTCATCACCATACATACATTAAACATATATGAAATCATATAATCATGAAAACCTACAACAAACCATGTCATACCCTGCAAAACAGAGTTATATCATCAAATCATGTTGCAACTCATCTACATAGCCTTATTTTCCAAGGATTTTACCATAGGTACGTTGCCTATTCCACAAACATATTGTGTATGTACATGAACTTTCTATAGGTCACCTCGTGTATGTATAGGACTTTTTCCACAAGAGCTCGTGTATGCTTCATAAAATGTCAAGCTTGAGCTTGCCTCATGGTTTCCATTTTGTTCTAGTTGTTTAGTCTTATTCATCCATTTCTGAAGGTGTCCTAGTTTCTCATAACTTGAGCTCTGATCTTCCATCTTTTCAACATTGTCTTCCTTCCTAGCTTCATGTGTTCTTCTTTCCATGCTATATGAATCACTCCTCATGGATTGTCTTCTTGTGTTTCAACAATCCTGGGATTTGTCACCAAATCCACTGTTGTTGTAGCATCTCATGGTGTGACAATGAGAAGCAATATGTCCCACTTGATTACATCTCCAACACCTTACGGTGTTGTGAACCCTTCCAACATATTTCCTTACACAATGTATGCAATCCAAAGCTTTGTAACCATATTCATTACATGAGAAGCAGTGACCATGAAAAACATTTCCATACCTTTTCTTTGGTGTCCTCCTTGAAGGTGTCTCTCTTCTAAATTTTCTTTGGGGTGTAAAGATGGATTCTTGATGTCTTCCTTTCTTTGTTCTTTTGAAAGTTTCCTTGCTTTGTGTAGGTACTTGACTTGCATCGTTTCTTCCACCTTTTGAGAATGAAGGAATTACCTCATGCTTCTTAGAAGTACTTCCTTCAAGGTGCATGGCTTCCTTTTTGTATCCAAGACCTGATTTATCATTTGGTGATCTTTGACTATCCAAGATTTATTTCAAGATTGTTGAATTGTTCATGAACTTGATATGAGTATTTGAATTCTCTATTTTCTTTATGAGATCAAGAACTTCATCTTCAAACTTATGGCATGCCTCTTCGTTTTCATTTACTTGATTCTTTAATAGTTCCTCTACCCTTTTGGATTCTTCAAGTTGAGTCATTAAAGTTATATTTATTTTAATATCTTCAAGGATTTTTCTGAGTTCATCATCTACCTTCTTGTTTTCATCTACTTGACTAGTTAAATCATTCTTTAGTTTCTTGATCTCTTCTTCTTGCTTCATGAGTATTTTCTTTAGTGCCATGGTATTCCTAGGGTACTTTTCTAGGATTTCCTTAGTGTATTTTTCAAGATACTCAAAATAAGTTGAACTATTTCCTATTTCATGGATAACATCATCCAACTGAGAAAAACTTTATCTTGAAGTTTCAACAAATCTTCTTCTTCATCATTTTCAAATTATATACAAACTTTTTCTATATCTTCTTCTTCTTTTGTAAGAGAACACTCAACTTCACTAGGAGTATTGTAATCATAATATTTTGGAGTCTTTACCTTCATTTTATTTGATGGGATTGTCTTCTTTATCTTGGTATACCTTCTCTAGATTCAGCCATAGATCCTTGGCGGAAGTACATTGTCCCATGCTTTCTTTGACAAAACTTGAGAGTCCATTGAAAATGGTCTTGAGAGCTAATGCATCATTCTTATTTTCTTCCTTTTGTGATACAAAATTTGACTTATTATTCAAGGGAATTGATCCACCAATAGCTGCATTCCAAAAACCTTTTTCCTTTTTCCTTAAAAAAACCTTTCATTTATATTCTCCATGTTGAGTAATATGTCTCATCAGAGAGGGGAACTTCATCTGTATGTTCCTCCATGTGTGTCTCCATGGATCTCCTTCAAGCTTATAAAGCTTATAATGAAGGCCTTCTCTGATACAAATTGTTGGACACACCGACCACACTAAGAAGGGGGGGGTGAATCAATGTAGGGATATTTTTACACTTTTTTATAAAACACCTTAGTTAGAAATAACAATTTACCCATCATTCATTACTTTCATTTACAATATATCTCAGTAGAAAACATCATCAGTAAACCATCACCATAAAGAACACAAGGAACAAAAGATATATGTATAAGTTTCTTTTGTATTACGAACTACAATCCTTGGGGTTTATTAGCAACAACCGAATAGAACAACAACTCTACAAGAGAACCAACTCTCAATGCAAGACTCAACCTACAAATCTCAACACCAACCGAGAAGAGGAATTAAATCCTCAAGTACAAGACCCAGCTTGTAGATAGAACCAAATATGTCAACATGTACGCGAAATGTTTATGCTACATCCCATGTATGTACATGACCTACCTATATTTTAGCATGTGTATGTATGCACTCTAGCACACTGTGAGCCTGCGTACACCTTCAGAAACTACGATTTTTTAAAATTCACAAATTATGCCCTTCATACTCTTTCTACCTCTATCGCATGCACTTCTGATCTGTCACTGCTCAATATGTACCATATAAAATCACAAACAAATCTATACCATCCAACAACCTATGCATGCTCCTCATGCATACACAATTACAACTCATGGACATCTCTCAATCAAAACTAAACTAAACTAATCAAACAACCAACTACCATATTCAAACATCAATAAAACCATACAAAGAATGCCTCAAGCATTCACCATACCATGAGAAAGTATAACATCTAGACAATATGTATCAATACCAGAACCTCTATAGCAGATATGACCCTGTAGAATGTTGATCTGGAACTTGTTTCAGACTTCAGGAAACTGGCACCAGCTTGAAGTTTCCATGACTCTTTCCAAATGTACGCAGCCTTTATTCTCTTCATACCTCATATGTATGCACCTTGTATTTCTGAAACCCATGTATGTACATTCCCTGGCTCACTACATCCCGCGTACTACTTCAAAAAACTAGGGTTTCCTGAACCCCTAAAACTTTTGTCATCAAAATCTCATATTTATGAAATGTTTGATGGGTCCATGAGTACCTTCAATCAATATTTCACAATAATATATCTTCAATATACTCAATATATTCACACTCATAAGAGACCCTTGCTCTCTTATTTATACTTCTCCAAGTAGCTTCCTCATCTAACCAACTCTAACCAACTTTCTTCTTTTAGGGGCTAACCACTTCTGAGCACTTGTCCACTTATAACTACTTTCTCAACAAATAGTAACTTCTCCACATATAGTAACTTCTAACCCATGACTAACCACTTCTTCTTCAACATATTCTAGGAGATTCTAGAATAATTTGACTTCTTTGACCTTCTGGGGGCTTCTAAACAACACTTGAGGGTGCTCCAATTTCACAAGGCCATAACTCTCTAACCGTGAGGAGTTATGTGACGTTCCAAATATCGCCGAAAATGGCATGAAGAGCACTATCCATCTAGAATAGTATCACATAAAAATTCATATATATTCATTACAATATTCCACAATCAATCCCTGGGTTCCTTAACCACACATCTAGGATGACTCAACCACTTAACCATTTGGACTTTCCAAAGCGTCTTCTCATGAGGGATTTCACCATAAGGGGGCCACTTTGGATTTCTTCCATTTGGTACTTCCTATAAACCATGACATGAAAATAAAGACCAATCTTTACATCATCCCATCTATACATCAATCTGTGACAACACGTCACTATGACACCTCATGACATCAACCCTAATGACCACATGATCCAATAATACATCAATGACGCAAACACATTATTATGACAATACTTGACATCAATATCTTGACAACACATCACTATAAAACTTCATGACACATCATGACATTATTCCTCAGAAATCAATTACATCCATGACAACATAGTCCAACAATCAATACATAAATGATGTTACTATGACAATACATTAACCCTTTGACATCAATGACAACACAATACAACATTTCCATTGCTTTTTTTCTAGTTTTCTCATAGAATAATTTCCTTTCCTCCTCATAGGTCCTCAATATCTTGTTGAGACCCACTGAAACTTGAACTAGAGACCTCTTCAGGAGCTTTCATAATCAACATCTAACCAGAGGAGATTGTCTTGGTAGTTTGGTAATATGAGTTAGGGTTACCAAACCCTTCTTGACCAAATCCATGTGAAAGGACTGACACAATAACGATCAAAGGATTTGGAGTGTGTGGAATGGTGGAGATTTTGATATATATGAAAACCTTTAGATAGATATTAAGCCTTGTGACTTCCATTCCAACCCCCAAACACTACCCTTCATTAATCTATAAGGGAAGATCGGTGAAATGCTTGATGATCGATGATGAATGTGAAATTTCTCTAAACCCAGTTCACTTAAACCAATTAAAATTTATTTTAACTGATTATGCTAGGCTTTCTTCCACAATTAAATTAAGCACGATAGAAATAATAACCAGTATTTTTGGACAATTGTCCCTGGAAAAACCCCGAAGGGAAAACCAATGCAGAATATTTGTGGATTTTATTATTTTTTAGAAGGAAAATATAGATATCTCTTACAAAACAAATCGATCCTCATAAATGGTTGAGTAGACCCTAGCGTAACTATCCCCCAACAATTCGTACATCCTCCCTACAAATTTCTACATGCCATAACAACTCAACAATGACAAAAATGTGATCCTCTATGTTGTGGTATGACTCCTTGCATCAAGACTGCATCACCTTGTACGACCCTCTCATATATGAAGTGAAGCATATACAAAATGTTGATGAAATGAGTCAATTCAGTTGGAAAATAACCTCCTCTATCTCCCTACAATATATATCTAGCAAATCCTTGGAAATCTATCTTCTTCGATGAAATTCTCCCTCTCTCTCAATGAATAATGCACCCCATTAGCCTAGTCAATTTTTGTGTACTTAATTTAGAAAGTGAAACCATATGATCCAGGTGGAAATCGGTGTCCACCCACCTATTCCACTGGCTTAAAACAAGGGTTTCCACCTTGGCAGTTTTTCTACAACTTTTCGGGTCCTAAACTTTAGGGGCCATTTTGAGGCCCTAAACAACATTTTTGGGGCCCACCATAGTCAAAATGTGTATTCCTTGGATAGACATTTCCAACGAGATATCATGTGCCCCAAGAAGAGATTGTATGCAAAATTTACACCCATGGGAAGTTGACGTACCAACTACCCCCACCGAGGCCGACAAAACGTTTGGTGTTTCATCTTCCGAGGTTAGGCTTTTGGATTTTATTTATGTTAAAAAGGCCTCTAGAGCCTAATTTTAAACGTCATCATATTCTTTCGAATGAGCGTAGCCATCACATCTCTTCTCAGAGAAAATCTACCACCATTCTACTGAGTTATTCACCCTATAATTTTATATTTTTTGTACATTCTCTCATTAATAAAAATTGTGCATTATTGTATGTATGTGTTTATTGCAATATCTCTGTATATTTCATTGTTATATCTCCACTTTCATTTCATTCTCAAAATAATCTGGATCAATGGTATCATAGCAGACTACTCCTTTTTGTTTCTTAGTGCGTGTCCCCAATAAGGTCGGGGTATAGATATTTGGGTCTCGAGCTAGTTTCTCTTAAGGACAACTACTCTCGCCAAACCAAGCGACCTCCCATGGAAGAAGAGAAAAGAGATGAGAGAGTAGAATATCCCATCAATATTTTTCTCATGGAATCCCTCGCACAATAGAGGAACCATATGTTGGAGAATTTTTCCCAAATCCTTCAATGATTTCCGACAATAACAGGCGCGTCTTCATCAAGAATTTTCTTTGGAGACGTTTCCCCATTCAAGGTGCAAGTTAATTTTGATATTCCTATATTTGAAGGTCATCTCAATGCAAATGCTTTAGAAAAATGGTTAAATTTTCTAGAAGGTTATTTCTATGTTCACAATTTTTTCGACAGAGAAAATATCACCTTTGTGCTCCTTAAGACTCTCCCCCATGTCAAACATTAGTGGGAAACTTATTAGGAGAAAAATTCCACAGAGGAGTCTGGATATTTTAGTTTGAGCCCACTTGGGATTTTTTTATGGATGCAGTCAAGGAGAAATATTACCGTGTGGAAAACTATGATTATCAATACATGAGATGGACTACGCAGCATCAAGAGAGGGGCCAAATAGTGTTAGAGTTCACAAATACCTTCCATACCCTATGCACCAAGATGGGTATCAAAAACTCTAAGCGACATCTGGTTCTAAAATACCGTGGGTCTCTACACAGGTACATCCAAACTGAAATGGAGTTTCTAGACATCTCATCAGTGGGAGAATCTTATCAATATGTTCTCAAAATTGAAAAGAAATGTAATCACTAGAAAAAGAGGGAATTTGGGTCTACAAATCTGCAACAACAAAATTATGGTAAAGGAAACATGAATCCACAGAATGGCCAAACTCAAGGCAACCATTCCAAGACACAAGAAAAGAAGAGAAACGGGAAGACAGAGAAGGACACTAGGAAGTGGTGCAACTTCCACAAAATCCCTTGGCACAACACCGATGAATTTCGCTCGAAAAAATCATTGGTAGTTGAGCTCAAAGAAACATAATTGATCCATGAATTAGACTTTGATTCAGAAAATAATAAAAGGAGATAAATAACTGATGCATAACCCACTGCCATTGTAGTGACCGAAACAATCCAATCAGAAGAACCAGAGGATCATGAGGAGGGGGAGCACCTTTTCCATTCACACATGTGGGTGAAGGGGACCCTGCTGCATTTTATTGTTGATAAAGGAATCCAAAAGAACCTCATCTCAATAGAGGTCAACAAGCAGTTAGATTTCTTGACAACACCACATTCATGGCCATACAACATTGGATGGCTTCGTTAGGGATGATATCTTCTGCTGGAGTTACTTCACACACACCTAGGATTTATTTTTCCTAAGGCTTTTCCTTGTTTATTAGTCATAATTAGTCATTATCAAGTCTCCTATAATTTAGGGGAAAATATTCCACCTGGAGAATATTCTCTTTCAGTTGACACTTTCGTTTGACTAATTGAGTTGAGTTTAGATGTTTCATTGGTTTTGTCACCCTACAACATTGGGATCATCACCATGGTAATTCAAACTTACCTTCGTATCATCACCAGAGTGGTGCATTATCCTTGATTCCCTGAGTTAACTCCTCACTACTCTTTATTCAGTCAGTTAACTGAAGACTGGTTGACTAGTTAACTCAACTAGGTGGCAGTTCACTCTTGTAACTGTCTGAGAGACTAGACTAGGTGGAAGTTCACTCCCATAATTGTCAGTGTGTTTCCATATCACTCTATACCACCACTACAATTCATTGGTTATCCTCCAATCGAACTCATGGAGTTATACATAGTATATCATGTGTAAATTATTCATTATTCACAATGGTTAATGATAATTCTTCCATTCTTTCTCTCCTTCTTCTTCTTTCTCCAATTCTCTCTTCAAATGTGTGTATTATTGTTTAGATAGATCTATTTTGTGAAATTTCAACACATTTACATGGTATCAGAGCCGACGGACTGCTAAGAAAAATCTACACCAAAATTTTTTGTAGGTACAAAAGATTGAAGACAGCGGAAAGATGGATTCCCAAAAAGAATTCATTCTTACACATTATAACTATTTTACATGGAAGGAGAAAACAACCATACATCTACGAACTAGAGGTTTTTACATGTTAACCTTGAATATAGATATAGAACCTACATCAACCATAGAAAAATCCAAGTATTTAAATCGCATGGATGAGGCACTCAGAACAATTTGTAGTCTTATTTCTCCCGATCTCCTTTTTCACATATATTCTTGTAAGACTCCCAATGAATCATGAACCATCTTGGAAGGGATCTTTGGAAAATAGGATGATATAAGGGGACACATGTTGGAGGTGTATTTTTTCACATTGGATCCAAAAAGCTTCGAAAATATCCAATATTTCTTTCCAAATTCAAGGATTTAATTTTGCAACTCAAAGTTTGCGGGGTTGATAAATTGAAGAAGGAGAAACAAATGGTTCTCACCATTCTCTCCAATCTTGGTCATGAATTATTTGTATTCGTATCCACATTCCATTCTGTTAGATTCACCTTTAGATCCACCTGGAAGATGCCTTCTCTTGAGGACTTTATCGAATCCATGACATAAGAGAAAACCAAGCTCATCAACATGGGAAAAATCAAAGGCCCAAAGGCTCATGCACCCACTGTGCAATATGGCGGCCACAAATATCAGAACTCTAAATATAAAGATAAATGTAAATATTATGCACATCCAAAGAAGGAAGGGTACACAAAACCCTTCATCGATGCCTCTGGATCCAAAGGGGAAAAGGGGAGAAATTCATGTACTATCACAAATTATTCCATACGGAATCTGCATGCATGCAAAAAAAAATAGATCTGATGTCTCAAATACTTCAGCAAAACAACCTTGGAGATCGCATCCCCGAGGGTGTCAAGAAGAAGAAGCCAGAAGATCTGAATTCCAAGAAAGGCAATTCTAGCCATGCCTTGATTTCCATCAACTCCTCTCTCGATGCTTGGATCATATATTCAGGAGCATCACATCACATGGCTGTCGTAAAGGCAATATATTCTTCTTTGGATGCATGCAAACTTCCTCCTATTTTGATGGGGGACAACTCTTTGTCTAGGTCACTGACAAAGGAAGGATTGAACTCACCAATGGAAGCTTCGAGAATGTGTTCCATGTTCCCAAGATTTCTGTCAACCTTCTCTTCATGTATCAGATGACGAATTCTGACACTGGAAAGAAATTCATATTCACACCAAAATCTGTCAACATCTACGACATACAAAGCAACTCTAGGGTTACTATCGGTGAGGTAAATCATCAGTCTAGATTGTATACATTCTCTGAATTCATTGAACCTGATTTTGCTTTACTGTTTACTCATGCTGACGAAAGTAGTAGGATATGGCACAAAAGGTTTGGACATTTGAATTTCAGATACATGCAATAGCTTAGCAAGAAAATATTGGTTTATGATCTACCATACATCTATTTCTCCAAGGGAGTATGTGAGGGATGTGTTCTCGGAAAACACCCTCAAGAGAAATTCGACAAAGGAAAATCTCATTGAGCTTCCACACCTTTAGATATTATCCACAATGACCTTATGGGTCCTTTTCCGCATCCATCCATCAGCAAAGCGTGGTTTGTTCTCATTTTTGTTGATGATTTCTCACATTTTACATGGATCTACTTTCTCATGCAAAACTCCGAGATCTTTCAACACCTCAAAGATTTCAAAGCCTTGGTTGAGACACATTATGGAAAGAAGATCAAAGTCCTCCGAACTGATAACAGTGGAGAGTATGTAAATAATGAGATCCATGATCTTTTCCATGAGGCATGGATCTAGTTGTGGCACACAGTTCCCCATACTCCACAACAAAACGGAGTTGTTGAGCGGAAAAACCGATCTCTAAAGGAGATGGCATCTTGCATGTTGCATGCAAATTCACTACCACAGAGACTATGGGCCGAAGCACTTAATTGTGAAACATACATCCAAAACAGATCTCCCCATAGATCTGTCAAGGATAAGACCCCCTATGAGGCTTGGAGCGGCCTGAAACCGAAAGTGACCCACTTTCACATTTTCGATTCACGTGCATGGGCTCGAATTCCCTCTGAAAAAGAGGAAGGTACTTGATCCAGAGAGAACTGAGTGCAATTTTATTGGATACCCCGATGATGTGAATGGATATATGCTTATTGACCTTTCCTCTGACTGGCTCATCATCAAGTGTAGTTTCCAATTCGAGGAAAGTGTCTCGCATGTACCTAAACCGCCACATGCAGACACCTTCACTCTTCCAAATGTTCGAGATGATGAGAATGCACATGTAGACTCTTCTTCATATGAGAGTTATGATTTATAGGACTTAGATGATTCAGATTCGCAATTAGTACAGTCAGATGCAGAGTTAGAGCATCCAGATGCAGTTGCAGATCCAGAGCAGAGGCATAAGTGGGCACATAATACCCTTAAGGATGCAGGGGATCGTGTTGATGATCCAACCGATACTAGGAGGACTCAATCTTATTTCGAGGAGCCTCCTGTTGCACTCACTGCCACTGAACCATTTCTCTCAATGCATATTTTCTTGGTTCAGTCTTCGGATCCACAGTCTTATGGAGAGGCTGCTGGAAATCCCTTTTGGGAATCCGTCATGCAGGAGGAGTACAAATCCCTCCTTGAGAACTAGGCTTGGGATCTAGTTCCCCTTCCTTATGGGAGGAAACTTGTAAGATAAATATGGGTCTACAGGACGAAGAGAACAACGGATGGACAGATTAACAGATACAAAGATAGGCTTGTTTCCAAAGGCTTTTAGTAGGTTCATGGTATTGACTATGATGATACTTTCGCTCCAGTAGCGAATATGGATTCCATATGATTGACACTTTCCATTGCAGCAGCCAAAGGATGGGAAGTCCATCAGATGGACGTGAAGAATGCATTTCTTCATGGTCATCTCTCTGAGGATATCTACATAGAGCATCCCCAGGGATTCATGTAGGACTCATCTTTGGTCTGTCGACTGAAGAAGTCCCTTTATGGCCTCAAATAGGCTCTGAGGGCATGGTATGCCAAGATGGACTCCTACCTGTTGTCACATAAATTTTTACATTTTAAATCAGACCCGAATGTCTACATGCTCAGGATGGTTGATTCACTTCTACTCTTAGTTCTGTATGTGGATGATTTGTTGATCACTGGGTGCTCGACTTCAATGATTGTTGGAGTCAAGAGGATTCTACATGACAGGTTTTTTATGACGGGCATGGGTCTACTACACTTCTTCCTTTGAGTTGAGATCAGTCAAGATGCCTCAGGCATCAAACTGTCTCAAGCCAAGTATGCACGAGATCTCCTTGAGATATTTCACATGACAGACTGCAATTCTACTCTGACTCCTTTCCTATCAGGAATCAAACTTGAGGATGGCAGGGAGACTCCACCGATTGAAAACACACTGTACATACAGCTAGTGGGGAGTTTTTTGTATCTCACACATTCATGACTAGACCTCTCATATGCAGTTGGTGCAGCTTCCAGGTTCATGCAATAGCCGTATGAGATGCATTGGAAGGTTGCAAAGCGTATCCTTCGATACATACAGGGCACCATCACCTTTGGAATTCATTATGCAACAGAATCTACATTATATCTCATTGGGTTTACTGATTCCGACTGGGTTGGCAATAGCATTGATAGCAAGTCCACATCTGGTTACTCACTTAGTATTGGTTCCAGGCCTATCTGTTGGTCAAGCAAGAAGCAAGCTACCATTTTTCTGTATTCAGATGAGGCAGAGTACAAAGGGGTAGTTAACATAACCATTCAGGCTATGTGTCTACAACATTTTCTCATTGATTTTGGAATTCAGTTTCATCGGTCGATAGTCATCTGGTGTGACAACGAGAGCACTCTGAAGCTCTACAAAGGTCCATTTTAGAGACAATGGACAAAGCACATAGAGATCCACATGCACTACATCCAGGACGTAGTAAATGAGGGGATCATCGACTTACAATTCTGTCCTTCTGCAGAACAGATGACAAACATCTTCACCAAGACCTTCACTGAGTAGAAGTTCCATTATCTATGAAGTCGTCTTGGATTGAAGGACACAGTTGCCTAGAAACTGTAGTTATTATTTTTACATACATTTTACCTTGAGGGGGGGGGTTCTCCCATGAGGTTTTCTTTCTTTCCTTAGTTTATTTTCAGTGTATATTTTGTACTTGGGTACCTAACATGGCCTCGTTGTCGGGACCCAATCTTTATTTTCACCATAGTGATGTTCAAGGGGGGTGTTGGAGTTACTTCACACACACATAGGATTTATTTTTCCTAAGGTTTTTCCTTCTTTATTAGTCATAATTAGTCATTATCTAGTCTCCTATAATTTAGGGGAGAATATTCCACCTAGAGAATATTATCTTTTAGTTTACACTTCAGTTTGACTAGTTCAGTTGAGTTTAGATGTTGCATTGGTTTTGTCACTATGCAACATTAGGATCATCACCATGATAATTAAACCTTGAATTGGTATCATCACCAGAGTGGCCCATTAGCCTTGATTCCCTTAGTTAAATCCTCACTACTCTCTCCTTAGTCAGTTAACTGAAGACTAGTTGACTAGTTAACTCAACTAGGTGGAAATTCACTCCCATAACTATCTGAGAGACTAGACTAGGTGGCAGTTCACTCTCGTAACTATTGGTGTGTGTCCAAATCACTCTGGACCATCACTATGGTTCATTGGTTGTCCTCCAGTCTAACTCATGGAGTTATACAGAGTATATCATGTGTAAATTATTCATTCTTCACAACGGTTAATGAAAATTCTTCCATTCTTTCTCTCCTTTTTCTTCTTTCTTCAATTCTCTCTACAAATGTGTGTATTATTTTTTAGCTAGATCTATTATGTGCAAGTTCAACACATTTACATGGTATCAAAGACAATGGACTGCAAAGAAAAAGATAAACCAAATTTTTTTGCAGGTACAAAAGATTGAAGACATCGGAAAGATGGATTCCCAAAAAGAATTCATTCTTACACCTTAAAACTATTTTTCATGGAAAGAGAAAACAAACATACATCTCCAAACCAGAGGGTTGTACAAGTTAACCTTGAATACAGATACAAAACCTACATCATCCATAGAAAAATCCAAGTATTTAAATTGCATGGATGAGGCACTCAGAACAATTTGCAGTGTTTTTTCCCCCGATCTCCTTTTTCACATATCTTCCTGTAAGACTCCCAATGAATCATGGACCATCCTTGAAGGGCTCTTTGTAAAATAGGATGAGATGAGTGGACACATGATGGAGGTGGAGCTTCTCACATTAGATCCAAAAAGATTCAAAAATATCCAATATTTCCTTACAAAATTCAAGGATTTACTTTTGCAACTCAAAGCTTGCGGGGTTGATAAATCGAAGGACGAGAAACAAATGGTTCTACCATTCATGTCCACATTCCATTCTATCGAATTCGCCTCTGGAGCCACTTGGAAGATGCCTTCTCTTGAGGAATTTATCGAATCCCTGACACAAGAGCAAACCAAGCTCATCAACATGGGAAAAATCAAAGCCCTAAAGGCACATGCACTCACTGTGCATGATTGATCCAAAAACGAAGGAATTACTGATAAATTTGCAACTTAGTTTAATGTACTTTTTGCATCGGATCGTTAAGAATGCGAAATACATAAACTCGTTATCTTGTTTGTGGAATATCAAATGTGACTTTTACTTGATGATTATTAATGTATAAAGAGATCAGCCATTAATATTCATGCTACAAATGAAGAGAATAGAACAGCAAAACAGAAAGAGAAATAGAGACAAGAGGTTGATAACAGAGTTCACCAATCGTTGGCTACGTCT
>ML796883.1:53051-71304 GCA_009831015.1 Picea engelmannii
GGGGAGAATATTCCACCTAGAGAATATTCTCTTTTAGTTGACACTTCAGTTTGACTAGTTGAGTTGAGTTTAGATGTTGCATTGGTTTTGTCACCATGCAACATTGGGATCATCACCATGCTAATTCGACCTTTCCTTGGTATCATCACCAGAGTGGTGCATTAGCCTTGATTCCCTAAGTTAACTCCTCACTACTCTCTGTTCAGTCAGTTAACTGAAGACTAGTTGACTAGTTAACTCAACTAGGTAGCATTTCACTCTGGTAACTACCTAAGAGACTAGACTAGGTGGAAGTTCACTCCCGTAACTGCTGGTGTGTGTCGAGATCACTCTAGACCACCACTATGGCGCATTGGTTATCCTCTAGTCGAACTCACAAAGTTATACAAAGTATATCATGTGTAAATTATTCATTATAAGTCTTTATAGGTTTACAAGTTCAATCATGTGACTTTGCCATATCCATATCCATATTTGAGTTTTCCTCGGCTAGATATTTCTCACCTTCTTATCTAAGGTTAACTTTAATCTATGAATTGGATTTCTCATATCAATGAGTCTTTATAGGTTTACAAGCTCAATCATGTGACTTTGCCATATCCATAATTGAGTTTTCCTCAATTAGATATTTCTCACCATCTATCTGAGGTTGACTTTAATCTATGAATTAGATTTCTCAAATCAATGGTGATGTTTGAGCATCTTCATGTTCCTTCACAAGATCCAATTCAATAAATAATTTAAAACCATGATCACTTTATATGGTGAATGTCGAGAATCTGGAGAATCTAAAACTCTATGAGTCCTCCATTTTGGACCAAGAAATTAATGAGCAATTGATACCTACCATAGAGGAATTAGAACCAAAAGCTTAGGAAAAGCTAGCAAAAGATACATTTTTGTAAAATAATTGTAGGACAACCAAATAGGAGCAACATGAACAATGGTAGGTTGGGTTAAAATGGAAACTTCTAGGAAAGGCCAATTGGTACTTCAGGGAAAAGGTAGAGAAAAAATGTTTTCACCTCCTTCAATAAAATCTTTTGGGGACCAAATACCTCCATAAATGGGGAGTTATGATCCATAATGGGTCATTATATAACTTGCCATCTGTTTTGGTATTTTTCAAGTGGAAAAGTTGGAGCTCTTGGTTCATAGGGCCCATTTTAGGGGCACGTCCTACTTTGGTGATTTTGGGTCAAGTACCTTTTGGAGCATGTTTGAGGCCTTAAACAAACTTTTTAAGGGTCAAATATTTGCAAACAAGGCTCATATCCTCTCGTCACAATTCTACACATTGAGATATTTCCAACAACACAAATATCACCTTAATTGGAGTTTGTATGTGGAAGTGATGCCCGCCACAAGTTAACCTATCTTGTTGACCACCATGATACTAAGTGGATTCCATGCCATCTCACATTAATCAAACATGTGGAGTTAGTTAGTTTGTATTTTCAAGAATATTCTATAGGGTCCAAAATCCTAACATTAATTAGGGTTTGATGCATGCAAAAACCTTAACCCTAAACCTAGATATCTATCTAACTATGTTAAATACTCGACTGCTAGGAAAGGAAGGGTTTCTATTCTTATGCTATTGTTTATTGTTCCATGGTTGAGAAGAGAACCTAGCAGTGGGATATTGAAGTAGAATAAAGGAAGTAGAAGATCATGTAGCAGTCATATTAGCCACAATATCCATGGGAACTCCATAGTGAGTACCCCTTTCTTTGTATTTGCATATCATAATTGAGAAGAAAATATCAGAGCATAGGTGTCACCTTCTAGCTAGGTTTTTCCTATATTGGGTTTTCCAAGGGTACATATTGTGGTCATTGTGTGGATGGTGTGTTATTTTATTAGCTTCTTTCAATTCATTTTTAGTTATTTCAAAATTTATGTGCATTAAGTGAGTAACATTTAATTTGAAGCTTAAGTAAAGCATTGCATAATAGTAGACTGCAAAAACATGTAAGATATGTTATGATGAACTATTTCAGTGGAATGTCCACAACAATATATATATATAATATGTATTTTAAATTCATAACTAAGAAGAAAATAACCATGCATATGCCTAACCTTTTAGCTAGTTTTTTCTTGTATTGAGTTTTCCCAGGGTACATCTTGTGTTCATTGTGTGGATGGTGAGTTATTTTCTTAGCTTCTTTCACTTCAATTTTAGTTATTTCAATATTTTCATGCACTAAATGAGTAACATTTAATCAAAATTTTAAGTAAAGTATTTTATAATAATAAATTGCATAAACTTATAAGATTTGTTGTGACTAACTATTCTAGTGGAATATCCACAACAATTTACAAATCAATCAAACACACCCTATCCTTATAAGGGAAAACATGGGACCAATTCATTATTAAATATAGGGAGGATAATATTGTGGAAGAATCTTAGCCAAAGGTTGTTAATATTGAAATGAGGGAAGTGGCAATAGAACTAGAAATTCATGAAGAGGAGGAACTTGAAACTTTAGTGTAGGAGGTGGTAGATTTCATGAGTTGAAAAATGAGCACATGGAAAATTGTTGACATTGTCCACGAAATATTTATGTGAAAAAGGACAACAACATGGGTATTGTGAAATCAAGCATTGAAAGAGAAAAGGAGGAAATCATTGAATCTTCAATACCATTGAAGAAAAACAAGAAGCAAAGGTAATCATTTTGTTGTGAACAATCATTTGAGGCAACCATAGAAAACTAGGATTACATATGTTGAGTTAATAAAGGCCAATAAATTGCAAAGAAGAGGAGATTACATGACAAACTATCAAAACTTAAGAAAAGGGACCTTTCTCAGCCTGGGGAAGAAAACCCCAAAGAACAAATCAGGCTAGATGCTTTAATTAGGGCCCATGAAAACCACCTTGAGCAGGACTAGGTAGCATGTGATGTTGAAAAGAATGACCAACCTTTTGTTGCACATGAAGGGTTTGACATACCTATTGCTATAGAATTTTAGTTTTACACATTGTTGCTACAAAAGTAGATATACCTATTGTGACATAAGAAACATAGGATGTTCGGAAGGAGAATATGCATGGAAATATAAGAGAAGAGATAAAATAGCCTAAGGAGAAATTAATCTTCAAATTGTAATAGTGGAAACATCTGAGGTTATTCAATTGAGGGACAAGGTGACAAATTGGAAGAGTGTTGCTAAATCATTCAGTCATGGTATTATATCATTATAGGCACATCATCAAGTCATGTACAAACTCTGGGATCAATGGATAAAATTCTATGATCGAAAAAGGGAAAGATATGGGATTTTCTTCGAAGGAATGGAATAACATACAAGAATATTTGCAAGTTGTTTAGGCTGATATCCAAGAGATGACAAATGAGATAAATCAATTGAAAAAAAAAAAAACAAGAAGAAAAGGTGAAATCTAGTCCTAGAAGCCCTTGTTTGTAGGCAACCCTCACCAATCTAGGTTATTGTTTTGAAGGAACAATGGCTCTCCTTTCAGATATGTACATTGGTTGAAGGTAATATTGTAAAATATTTAGGCATAGTGAATGATGGAAAGTATATTACACCAATCATGAAGAAGATACAAAATTGATGTTTGAATTATGTCAACATACATTCTTGTTGGATAATGAAAGAAGGTGGAGTTCAAGCCCCTTTGTGGGAGATGTCCAATTAAGGGCATTAACCTCATTCTCAATACACCAAGTTCAGTGGAAGTAGGAATGGGATCAGTTAAGAGGTGTTAAGTGTCATGTTAATATGTGGGTAAGACTTGAATGTACTATTCCTCGCTTGGTTCTAAGACAACCTCGTCTCATTTCTTATATAAGGTAGTCTTGAAGGATTGCACTTGCAAAATATGATGAATTTATAAATTAGTATAGTCATGATTTTTACTTGGTTATTAGCAGAGGTGGGAGGTTTTGTCTCCTGAACTTTAGAACATGGAACTTTGTCATATACCTATTTCAACATAGCTTTGAATAGGTCCAAGTTATACATGAATACTTTCGGGAGATTTAGAACACAATGGGATAGGCTTAAGATTTCACTTACATATTATTTGGTTCCCTACTACTACATATCAATTATGTTTCTCTAGCATTATTAATGAGGAAGAAACCTTATAGGAAAAAAAAGAAGCTCGATTGTGATATTATGCAATGGGATATTATGGACAAGCACCTTACAGATGGAGTAATATCCTTGAAAAACATGCATATTCTGATTTTGAGTCTATGTATTATTTGGATGATTATAAAGTTACACAACTATGTGCAACATGTTTAGTCATGAAGGGCCTCCATTTTAGGACATTTTTGGCCATATTTTATTTTTCCACATCCCCATTTTTCCCATATTATACTCAGTCACTATCTATTTTGGTTACTTGAATTGAGCACAGAGGCATGTGGTATATTCTTTTGCATTTCTTGTAAGTTTTAAACCTTTTATAGTCATGCAATGCACACACAGATTATTAATAAACAAAAAAGAACACAATTGCAATCACACATATGCATAGAGATTTTACCCTGGAAACCCAAACCGAGAAAACCAACAACATGTTTAGAGACACACCTTTAATTCTTATTCATCAACCAACTTCAACATTTATAATACAATATATAGGATCTCACGGAATCCAAAACCCCTAATCCATTGACCTAGATCAGATTACAACCTTAATTCCTTAACCAGAATTAGAAAACCATGGGTTGAAACACCATGCACTACAAAACTTCCAAAGGAGAAAACTATGTGCTGAAAACTACTAAAAACAGATGCAAAAAAATGCCAAAAAAAATGGGGGGCTACGCCCCCCTGCAACCCCCTGAACAAGGGAGGATATTAGACCCGACCCCCCTACACACCCAACAAAATACAACATGTGGGGTTGGTTGTGCAGATAATATAACACATGCCCAACATTTTCCCACTTTTTTTTTCTTTGCATATAAGGGGTCACATGAATACATAGTCAACAATCTGGGGAAGCAATGCCCATTGCTTCTCTACACTAAGAGAACTTCTCGGTGCTCACAAACTTTGTCAACAAATCTACAAAATTCTTCAAGGTGTCCACCTTCATCATCAACACCTTGTTGTCTTCAACCATGTCTCTCACAAAGTGATACTAAACATGAATATGCTTTGTCTATGAATGATAAGTTGAGTTCTTTGCCAAGACGATTTCACTTTGACTGTGACAATATATCCTTATAGCTTGTTTTACCAATCCAATACCTAAACAAAATATTTTTAACCATATTGCTTCCTTTATTTCATGAGTGGTTTCCATGTATTTAGATTCTGTAGTTGAGAGTGCCAATACAAATTGTTTTTTTCTTATGCAATTGATTACTCCTCCAAACAGGTTAAACACATGCCCTCTTGTAAATCTTTTGTGATCCATATCTTCATCCCAGTCTGCATCAACAAATCCATGTATGTCCAACACTCTATCCAATCCTGGTCTTCCTTGGTAGCACAATCCATAAGTAACATGCTACACAAATACCTGAAAACCCTCTTTACTGCTACCCAATGCTCCTTCCTTAGTTTTGACATATACCTGCTCAAAACTCCCACTGCATGTGAAATTTTTGGTCTATTATAGACAATTTCATACATCAAACTTCCAACCACACTAGCATATGGAACATGGGACACACCCTCTTCCTCTTCATGTGTCTTGGGACATTGATATGCATATAACTTTACACTTATAGGAACATGGACCTTAATAGGTTTACATTCCTGCATATTAAACCTCTGCAATATTGACTCAATATATTTTCCCTGATTGAACCATAGTTTCTTTCTTTCCCAATCTCTTTTAATTTCCATTCCCAAAACAAAATTTGCAACACTAATATATTTCATGTCAAACTTAGAGGACAAATGAATTTTCACATGCTGGATAATTTCCTCCTTGTTTTCTATCAACAACATATCATCCACTTACAAGACCAAATAAATAAAATGATAACTAACTAATTTAAAATACACACTGTGATCTTCTTTTCTCTTTGTGAAGCCAAGTCCTAATATATAATTATCAAATTTTAAATACCACATCCTTGGTGATTGCTTTTATCCATACAAAGACTTTTTTAGCCTGCATACCATCTCTTTATTTCCCTTCATTGATAATCTTTCTCGCTACTTCATGTAGATTTATTCTTCCAGATATCCATGTAGGAATGTTGTCTTCACATCCCTTTGTTCTACTTCAAAATAAAAAAATAGTAACAACAGATAAAATAAATCTAATAGAAGTTAACTTGGCAACAAGAGATAAAATTTCACTAAAGACAATTCCCTTTACTTGGGAATAACCCTTTTCTACTAATTAAGCTTTGTATTTCTCCACTTTGCCTTCTACATTGGACTTCTTATTAAACATCCATTTGTTCGCAACAGGATTTCTTCCAGTCGGAAACTCCAATAGATCTCAAGCCTCATTCTTGTCCAAGGCTGCCATTTCTTCAACCATGTCCTTTTTCCATAGTTTTCCATCCTCTGAATCCACTACCTACCTAACAATTCTATGATCATCATCAATAATAATAAAAAAAAAAAATGAATGGAAATCGGGTGGATTATACCTTTCCAATTGTCTTCTTTCCATAACTGATCTCCTCAATACTAGAGTATGAGGCTCTTCTTATTATTATTCATGTTTTTCTATAGAGTCTGATTCATTATCCTTCAATTCAAACTCTATTTTATGTAGTTCTTCCACCCTTGGTAAGACTTCATGTTTGACAACATCTTTGATTTCTCTAAATACCACATCTCGACTACACACTACCTTCTTAGTTTATGGGTTCTAAAGATTCTATCATTTCATACCATATTTATAACCAATAAATATACACTTTTCAAAGTTTTTATCCAACTTACTCTTGTTTTCCTTTGGAACATGTATATAGGCATCACAACCAAATACCCTGAGATGTGTAAGAGAGGGTTTCTTATCGGTCCATAACTTTTGTGGAGTCTTATCATCCAACGTTGACGAGGGTGATCGATTGACTAGGTAACATGCAGTACATACTACCTCTGCCCAAAATTCTTTTCCTAACTGCACCATTGAACATGCTCCTTTATTTTTCCATTGGCATCATGTTCATCCTTTCTACAACTCCATTTTGTTGAGGTTTGGATGGATTATTCTTTTACCTTTCTATATTGCACTTCTTATAGAATTCCTTGGACTCATTTCCACATAATTCTCCACCATTATCTGTCCTCAACACCTTGATTCTTTTCTCTATCTGATTCTCTACAAGATCCTTAAACTCTTTAAATTTGTCAAAGACTTTAGATTTATTTTTGAGGAAAAATATCCATGTATTCCTTGAGAAATAATCTATAAATGAGACATAGTAAAAAAATTTACCCAGTGATGGAACTAACAAAATTTCAAACACATCATTGTTCACCAACTGTAATATTCCATTTTCACTCGTAGCACCAAAGGAGAATCTTACATGATTTTTCTTTCCATATAAGAAATGTTCACAGAAATAAAAATCCAGAGAGAAATTGGACATACCTTCAACCATACCTTTAATGTGTAGTACTCGAAGGCCTTTCGCTATGATATGCCCCAGTATTTGATTCCACAACATAGTCTTTTCTCGAGAGACTGTAGGATTTTTTTCTTCTTCAACTCCAATCTCATAAACAACGGAATTGTTGCACCTATTACTAATAATGATTCCCAATGTCTTATATAGATTTATGATCCAAACTCCCTTCAGTAACACCATTGCCCCTCGAACCATCCTGTAGGTTTATTTCTCAAATATTATTTTTACTCATGCATTGTCCATTTTTCTTTAATCGAAATTCTAGCCAATCCTAGAATATGCATAACACTAGGGAGTGTTCTAATCCTTCCATCCATGAGCTTCAACTTGACTTTTCCTTGTCCTATGGTTTTGGTTGTCGAGTCATCACCTAGGAAAACATCACCTCTGTCATACCTTTCATACTCACAAAACCATTCTCTATGAAGAGTCATATGAAAGGATGCACCTAAGTCAACCAACCATGCCTCATGATACGCATGTGTACTTGAAGAAAACAAGTACATATATCCTCCTTCATCTACAAAGGTTTTTTTCTTTTGTATAAGGGGTATCATCAGATCCCTTCCCTCTCTCAACACTTATAGATCTTCATTTTTTCTTGTAATACCCTTCTTTTCCACATCTCTAGCATACCTTTACAAATTTTCCAAGAGATTTAGATCTCCCACTTGAGGAATTATTTCTATTTATTTTCTAGGAGCATCCTCTTGCAAATTAGGCATATGTGTTATGGATTTCCATGTTTTTCTGCCTCATCTCCTCTAACAAAAAGGATGAGACCGCATCATCGAAACTTAAACTAGTTGTATTACTACCTATGGGAAAAACTAGATTATCCCATGAGTCTGGTAAAAAGCACAATAAACGGATAAAATTATCTTCATCAAAAATCTCAATATCAAAAAATAATAGCTGACTCACCAGAGTATTGAAGGCGTTCATATGCTCTGCCACCGAGTCTCCATCTTTAATCCTTAGGTTGTACAACTTCTTCCGCTGGAACAATTTGTTTACCAGGGACTTATACTAATACAAAACCCCTAACTTATTCCATAATTCCTTGTTATATCTTCCCCTGACACATTCAGAAATATTGAATCTGAGAGACACAACCAAATATTCCTCTTTGCCTTCCGATCCAACTTTTCTCGGTCTTTTGTTGATGTTCATGTAGGTGCAATACTTGGATCCACAATTATCCATTGATCTTTGTCCACCAACGAATCTTCCATCTTGACCTTCCACAACACAAAAAAATTCCCATTAAATTTCTCGATCTCTATTTTTTAACTGCTCACCATTTCTTTTCACCACAAGAATCAATACCACAAATCTCCCATTGTAACAATGTTTATCACAGGCCCAAGCCAAACCCCTAGCCACAAAGGCATCCCCGTAAATCTAATAATTGCTATGATACCAAATGTAAGTTTTAATCATTTTACAATAATGTAATGCACACACATATTCTTAATCAACAGAAAAGAACACAATTGCAATCACACATATACAAAAAGATGTTACCCTGGAAACCCAAACTGGGAAAACCAACAACTTGTTTAGAGACACACGTCTAGTTCTTATTCCTCAACCAACTTCATTGTTTACAATACAATATATATGATCTTGTGGCATCCAAAACCCCTAATCCATTGACCCAAATTAGATTACAACCCTAATTCTGCAACCAGAATTAGAAAACCATGGGTTGAAACACCATGCACCACAAAACCACTAAAGGTGAAAATTGTGCGTTGAAAACTGCTAAAAATGGACTTAAAAACCCGCCAATTTTTTTTTCATGTGGGCTCTGTCCCCCTACAACTCCCCATACATGAGGGGATTCTACCCTTTTGTGAATCCCCCTGCACACATAATGCAACGCAACATGTAGGGTTGGTTATATAAAGAATATAATGCATACCCAACATTTCTAAATTTCTAATTGTTTTTTTATTAATCTTAAGAAAATGATAAAATATATATATTTATTTTGGTATTAATAATGGGTATGGAAACATCCTACATAACTATTGTTAGATGATACAGAACCCCATAAGTTGCTACAAACTTGAGCAACAAGTCGTGGGATGAAGTAGTGACAAATCAAAATCCATTGTGTTGTAGATCCCTAGGAGAAGAAGTTCTTTAAGGATTTTATGGGATGTGTTATTGTCTCCTTATGAGCACGATTGAATGATGACAGGTGGTGTTGACTAGGAGTAATCAAGTTGTTGTTTTATGCTCCTTTACTTGAGTAAGTGCTTACTTTTTTGTTTTATACATATGAGAAGAAGACAATATTATGTATCCTATTCAATAATCTTTGATTCTCAAGCTGGCTTGATTTAGTTTTATTTTTGTTAAATTGTTACATATATCCTTGTCATTATATAATAATTAGTTTGTAAATTCTCAACATACATAGACCGTATTTGTAAGTAGTGAAATAGTAGATAAAATGGCATAATTATTATTGTGTTCAGATAACTGTTATGTATTGATTTAATACATAATAGAGGTTAAATTTCAACATTTTATGTATCTTCTATAAGTGTCATGTAAATTGTGTATGATTATCTTAGTGCTTTGTGATTAGTTTCCCAACACTTCTATTCTATAGAGGCACGGCCCATCCAAATAGAATCGGAGTGTTGCTAGTTCCTTTTCTTTTCCATTTTTATGTTTATAAAGGTTGTTGTGACTATGTGAATTGATTGTTTTCAGAGTATTTTCAATTAGAATATAACTTTCAATTCAATTTGATCTAATGTGAATGGATAATGGTTAGAAGTTGGTTTAATTTCACAAACGTGATTTCCATTGCATTATCTAAGTTTGATTTCCATTTAATATTGCAATAAGTGAATATAATTTAGGAATGAAATTTTCTTCCTTAAATTCATTTTGTTAAACTAGACTTCCATAAGACCTATAGTTTGTACATATAGTACATGATATCTTGAAAGAATTTGAGTCCCGGTTTGAAATATTAAATGCATAGGTAGTTTAACTATACCTTCTACAATATAAAAATAATTAAAATAGATATCAAATATCACATCTAAGGGGTGCTATTAAGGTTGAGCAAGTGGTTTGCAAACCATCTCTAGAGACTTTCACATTTATCACATTAAATGAAGGATTTCTTAATTAAAACTCCAAATTCATTATCATATAGTGGTGCAAAGTGCACTATCTCTCCTTCTAGAACATTTCAAATTGATCCATGGAAATATAATTTGGCGTTGAAGAACATTGATGGACCAAATTCACCTTTACGCCCAAGATCTTAATGTTGTGATTTTGGTTTATTTGTGTCACTAAACCTTCAAATTGGTTAATGCCTTCAACCATTAGAATGGAACTAGTTTTTAAATCCACCATTTTGTCTATTAGCCAAAGTACTAAATTTGTAACACCCTAGTTTTTAATCCCCGGATTAGCGATATATATTTGTACATACAATGTATGGCTATGGGCCAAGAGTGGTAATATGTAAACATTGTACATTGAAAACAATAAAATAAAAATACCTCACAAGTTATAGATGGATAAGGACAGAGTCATGGGGGCTAAGTTTCCACAATAAAGAGGGGGATAAAGGGGTCCAAGGGGAAATTCCACATGCCTAGTCAACCCGAGCCACTCTTCTACATCATTTTATTAATAAATATTTACCTCCTTTGAATTGTCAAAACCAATCATTGAATGCATGTAAGAGGTTGGTGGGAAAGTCACCTCACCTAGTTATCGAAAAATGGGATAACTACACTCATGTAAGAGTTTGGTGGGAAAGTCGTCTCATCTAGTTATTGAAGCATGGGTTGGGTACAATCAACTTAGGGAATTGTGAGAGTCAACATGCATAGAAGAAGCAGAAAAGGAAATTCAAGTAGAGGGGAAGAGGGAGTTTTTACAACTTGGGAGAAGAGAGAAAAAGAGAGCGGGGTGATGGGAAATGGGAGGCAACCATAGTGTGTATTGAATACATCTTGTTGGAGATGGAATTTCATGGATAATTAGTCTATTATGCATGTAAGTGAGTTTTATGTTGAGGAAGTTGCATAAGAACTTGTGGGATTGTTGCATGAACACTCTATTACAACTGAATTTCTTAGAGCCCCCAGCTGAGAGATTCCCAACTAATCTATGATGGATCCCTAAAGGGGATGAGGATTGTCTAAGGGACTGTAGTGCAAAGAAAGAAATCATATCCCTTGGGTTGTGCAGACTGATGGGGAAGAGAGCTAGGTGGTTGAAATTGTTGTAGGAGTTAGTATACTATGCATTTTATTGGGTATTAGGTTGTTTGAGCAAACAATAGCCAGCCAAAGGAGCCATTGTTCTTGTGGACTCATAGCCCTAGCTCGGGGGTGACCTGTTGCTGAGAAAACTACAACAACAGAGTCTATGGTTGAGTGGAACGTTCACTATTTGCAACTAGTTGTGTAAATGTTCATAAGATAAGTGTTCTAATCTCTTCTCTTATTCACTGTTATTTATTGTTAAATTTTTAGTTTTTCTACTACATTTTATAATTGTGTTGATGTGTTTAAATTCCTATGTCTATGCTTAAATAATTTGCATTCACAAATTTAAAAATATTGGTAGTTGCATAAGCATTTTTGCCATTCTGCACACATGTATTTTTAGTTGGTATCATAGTATTTTGTTGGGTTTAGTAACGGTTATGTTACAAAATTGCTAAGCTCCAACTCGAATGAGAAAATGTCGTGAGAAAAAAATAGCTCATTCACTAGCACACCAAATGAGAGAGGTCCCAATCTCTTTCTTTTAATAACATTGCACTCTTATACATTTGACACAAGACTATGGCTATGCAATCTCATTTGTTTAATCATCTATGTAACATGCTAACTTTATTAAGAATGAATGTTGGCCTAGATTCAACTCCATTATTAAAATAGACACCATTGATCTACTCCACATCATGTGGTTCAAACCTCATTAAAGTGCCTATTTGAACATTCTCATAATGCCATAGGGAATGCCCATTATGGTTAACTACATGTGATGCATCCCATTAAATGAAGGTACTTTGTGCTTTTGACAACTTCTCCACTCCTCTTGGCATGATGAAATGGAATCACTCCATTAGAAACATTAACAACATTCATAATGACACAACCGAGTTTCAATATTGATGTTATGCAATTATTTTTTATCTAGGTAAGTTATTCCCCCCGCTGCTTTTAAACCATCCTATAGCAAGTTCATAAAGTGTTCATAACCTAATATACTGAAAGACATTAATGTTAATTGGCAACAACACTGACAGATGTGGATATTAGAATATTTTCCAAGGTCAAGCTATAATTTTTCATTTCATACATATAACCTTGAATTAGGATTTATAACTATATCACTTTCAAGTAAAAACATAAGTGTGGTGGTCAAGGCATACAAGCTATAATTTTTCATTTCATACATATAACATTGAATGAGGATTTGTGACTATATGACCTTCTAGTAAAAACATAAGTGTGGTGGTCAAAGCATACAATTTGTGACTAGGTAGTGAAAAAAAAATTTTTTTTCTTTATTGTTTTATTATATAAAACACACATCCTTATCTCATAGATATCTTTCACTATTTTATATTTCTTCCAACAATATTATTGTTTCTAATTGAATGATTATCATTTTAAATGAAAAGTTTTAATGAATATAATACATGTGAATTAGATCTTTTATGAGCTATTGACTATGAAGCCATGATAAGGAGTAGCTTTGACTATTATAAAAAAATTACTTTGTTAAAAACAATTTGCACCCCCATTAATTTAATTTATTGTTAAAATGAAGCTAAAAAAACATTATACTCTACCAACCTTCAATATATAGATTTATTATGTGAAAGTCAGATAAAACTTACACTCTTCCTTAATCATAAACAAAAGCACAAACAAAAAAAATCTCACTAAAAAAAACATGTAAAAAAAACATAATTTTAATAAAAAAAAATAACAATGTCATTTTCATTTACCCCTAAGAAACTTATGTTAACTTAAAACATAAAATGCACTAAACGAACTCTCAAATTATGAGTGATACCCAAAATATTTTGTTGAGTAAATTTTAATATCCCATTATTGCAATGGGAGGTAAATTGTGACATTGGTTTAGAATTTTCAATACTTGTTTTTATCTTCTTATTAAAAAGTATTCATGATTATTTTCAATACTTCTTTTTATCTTCTTATTAAAAAGTATCCATGATTATTTCATCAACGAGTCTCTAAACTTCAATACTTGTTTTTATCTTCTTATTAAAAAGTATTTGTTTTTATATTCTTATTAAAAAGTATCCATGATTATTTAGCTTCATCAATGAGTCTCTATAGGTTTAGAGGTTCAATCTTGTAGCTCCACTTTGCCATATCCATAATTGAGTTTACCTCACTTAGATATTTCTCATCTCTTAAATCCTTTTATTTAAAATTAACTTTGTGTATAAATTGGAACTTGCAAATAGGTGTTGTTTGAGTATTTTTGTGTTCTTTTTACAAATTCCAATACAATATCATTTTTTACATTTTTAAAAGAGGCAAAACTCATTAAGGTTACTTTAAGGTTACTTATTCATTAAGGTTACTTATTAAAATAAAAAAATGTGGTTGTTTAAATGTTCTACAACACCATCTACATCTACATTTAGAACAATGGCCATCAATTTTGTTAGATATTGAAAATTGCAAGGATGGTAAACTTGACAAATATTGGTTTTCATGATATCCATATTCAAATTTCATTGCACTAGGGTTTTGCTAGTTATACATATTTATTGCACACCTTCACTGAAATTTTGAACTGGGCGGGATATTGAGGATGAGGAAGCTCCATCAATGTCAGAACCTGCTATTGTTTGGGGTTAGGTAGAGTTTGGAAGGATTACAAGTGGTTAGTTAGCAGAGATGGGATCCATTTATTTTTTCTTAGTAAGGTTTTTTTAGCTTAGTCGGGTTATCAGTGGTGCATAGAAGCAGTTATGATTCTTTATATCGATTTAATGGAGCTATCTGTTCCATACTCCAGCCTAAGATTTGTTTGATAATGGGTATTTATTTTCGGTGACTCTTGCTAATGCTTAGTTTTTATGGGAGTTACTGCTACAGGACGTCTCCTCTCGAGTCTTATAGGTCAGGCCCTTTCCTTTATCCTTCTAGGAAACTGAACCTTTCTACCCAAGGTTAAGTGTTTTATAGTGGAGGCCACATGGCTCTGCCAGCCCTTGACCAAAGCAGGGTGAGTAACTCTATCAATCTCAATGCGACCTTAGGTTTGACCCTTGTGTGAGAAGGGCTTCCCAGGACAAAATGCTGCAAATGGAATTTGATACTCCTTATCACAAGATACTATTGTGTGTTTTGTGCTTTGGAGAGTGTGTCTCAGTGCCTATTCCAAATCTCTAGCCTAGCTAATGTTGGTGTAAAAGAGCCCTAGAAAAAGTTACTAGTTGAATTTTAAAGTTGCGCAATATTATTAAAGGATGTTGTTACTCAAAAGGAGACAGAAATGAAATCGATGTTGTGTGAGACTCTGACCCAACAATGCATAATTAGGAATGAATGATACAAATTTTTTGTTTGATGAATCTTATTTACAGGAGGGAAAGAGGAGTTTTTTGGAACAATGTGAACTATGATGTATGATCTTCTCTGAAATGTAATATCAAACAATCATGAACAATGAAAATTCCCTATTCGTTCTCTTTCAATACTTGAATGTCAATATTTTCGAATAAAAAGTTGCTTAAAAAAGAAAATGTCTTTAATTTTTATTAGAAACCAAGCAACAGGGATGGAACTAGGAAAAATCAAGCAACCAACGAAAATAAAATAAACAACAAACACCCAAATCGATCTTTCAATGAAGATAAAAATAACAAACTGACAAGACTAGTCTCTTCAAAAGCACATGGGTGACAATTTTCCAAGTAATAAGCAATTGAAAGGGACAATTAATCTCAACTTTTAATCCAATCAAAGGCTCCCGACCAAACAAGCACTCGGATTTCAGAATCGGAGATTATACCCTTGTTAAGAAAAGGTCAAGAGGTAAAAATTGAGAAAAAATGAACAAGAAGAGATTTCGATTTCCGAAAACTAATCATTTACGAGATTTGAAGTCAAGAAAAATTCAATCACTGGCCAGAGAAGTTCTTTCCAGACACACCAACCAATCTGGGCATCTGAAGACACAAAAGACTTAAACCAAAATTTTTACAAGTGAGTTCGCAGTCTGACAGTGGGGTACAGTGCGAGAATTAAGGATTCTCATAGGATAGACACAGGCAGGTTGCGAGAAGTTCACACTGAACTGAACACTAGGGTGTGAACCTCAGTTATTCTCACAGGCTACAGAAAGGTGCAGTGCGGGAAGGTCTGTAATCAAGCAATTTTTGGAAAAATGGAAGAACTTTTTAGGGAACTTCTGGATCCAGGGAGTCTGTGAGGATCTCCTCAAGACTCAGAGATTGATTGGGAATGAAAAAGGGTAGGTCAAGAGCAAATGGCCAAGAAAAAACCACCAAAATGGGTTGTATCCCTAGTTGAGTCGCCAATTTTGTTATCGGATAAATCGGTAGGTGCGGACACTAACAGATCTCCCTAGATCCACCTGGATCTAGAACAAAACAGGACAAGACACGACCCTTTCCCTAAGTTGCAGTCATTGAATCTACTAATAAGAAGGAATGAGTGCCATACCTTTATATTGCTTCCTTAGGACTCTATTGTTTCCGCTTCGCTCCAGTGCTCTTGTGAAATCAGGTCCAAGACAACACAAACCAACCAAAGTGAAGATAGAAAAGTATATTCAATGTCAAACTATGCATATGATCAAGGAGTTATGCAATAAAATAAGAGTGATTTTATGGGAAAGGGACATGTCGTTGTATTATATTAAATGAAAGTAGAAGATACAACCAGATCGCCTTAATGTCGCAAGCTTCCTTTCAGTGACCCTTGGTTCCAACACACACACTCGCTCTACTTTTGCATGAAGAAGATCTAGTGCAACTTAATAGACCAAATAGAGTCTTCAAGCTTCTGTCCAAGCAGAGTTCTTCACACAATTCTTTCACCAATTCTTCATTCAATCTTGCTTAACCTTTTCCATGAGAAACCTTTCAATATATAGGAGAAGGAGAGATGGTTAAATGGATGAGGATGATCCCACTAAATCTGAGAAGTCAGTAGGATGCCAACCATGAGAATGCCAACTCATTTTCTAGAAGATTCCCTTCTAGAACCTTCATGACCTCTTCTCTTTTCCAAGCTTTGAAACAGGTCTGCACCCTACCTATAGACCAGACTGCGAATAGTTCTCACCCTAAGTTTGTGTTGCCTGCGAGAATGAAGGATTTTCGCACCCTGTGATATAGGTAGCCAGCGAACTCATCTTAAAAATGTGTTTTTTGGAAGGAGACAACAGTCACTTTTCTCAGGCAAAAAGTCCTTGTGGGAGCCTGAATACATCATTTGTAGAGACATATTTCAAAGTTAATGAGTATTGAGGACGAGCTGGAGTGGAAGAATGAGGGATTCTTCACAAGGTTCGATGCTCTTGGTGGGGGGCAGAGCCATCCATTACATTTAACTATTGATTTGACGATAAATCCAGGCTATATGACTTCAACTCTGACATCTAATCATGGTACTTCTGGATCCTAGAAACCTATTTTTAACACTCACTTAACTGTCTCCCCTGTTGAATGAAGCCTTTCTCAGCCAGAGGTTTTTTGAACAAAAGAATCGGTTTCTCGCATGAGAAACAAGGGTATTGACCGGTCGGAGAGGTTTAGAAACTTACCAAAATATCCATCTTCGACAGGCAACCGAAGGAAAGCGTGGAAGACTAACAGGAAGGTCAGAAACATGGTTTTAGGCTTGGATGTGGGCTTGGAAGAAGCTTGTAGGTTGGCACTCTGTGGAGTAGTGGGAATATTGTCTTACTCGCATCTGAGTAATGGTAAGTTTATAGACTGGCTGGAGAAACAGTGGACTTCCTACCTAGGATATACCCCGGAGATTCTCTACTTAACAAAAGGGTGGATGGGTTTTCTTTTCAAGTCATCGGAGGATGCTTCACTTTTACTGGACTCGACTTGGGTGAATGGGGGTTGTAGCTTAATGTTAAAACTCTAGAGGGTGGCGTTTGACCCATTGACAGAGAATTTTCAACTCCGTCACCTATGGGTACTCCTGCCTGGCCTCCTGATACATATGTGGAATGAAGGTTCTTTGCAAGCAATTGGGAACTCACTGGGGAGGTTCATTTATGTAGACTCCGGATCTTTGGAGAACTCATTAAGGAAAATGGGAAAATTCCTCATAGAAATGGATATTCATGGAGGGCTCCCTGAGGTTATAAATATTGAGTGGTGTGGGCGACATTATAGGTAGAGACTGGATTTTCTTGGAATCTTGTTTCACTGTAGTCGGTGATCCAGGTGGATATCGGTGGCCACCCACCTTTTCCAAATGGCTCAAAATAATTTTCTGGCCATTTTGGCAATTTACTATTTTTAGCAGGTTTTAACTTCTGGGGCCATTTTGAGGGTCCAAATGAAGGTTTTTCGAGATCGAGGTTCTCAATGATATCCAAAGGCATAATTGAGCCCC
>ML796883.1:71354-101559 GCA_009831015.1 Picea engelmannii
AATGCGAGTAGCCGTCACATCTCTTCTCAGAGATAAGCTGCCACCATTCTAGCGAGTCTTTCACTCTGTATTTTTACAGTCTCTGTACATTTCTTTCATTAATAGAAATCGTGTATTACTGCATATCCGTTTTTATGGTTGCATCTCTGATACACTTCTGTTATATTATTGAATATCCGCGATATCTCTGTGCATTTCCTTATTATATCTCCGCTCTCATTTCGTGCCGAAAATAATCTGGATTAGTCGGTGTCGTTGTACAGGTCATCTTCGCTGGGAATGTTCAGGTAAGGTTATTGAAGACGAGTCAGAGGAAAATTTGTTACAAAGAGAGCCTCCTGACTATGTCACTGAAGTGGATTCAGTTGGAGGCGAAGCATTACACTTTAATTTCGGCTCAGATTCACAGGAGGAAAGATCGATGACACTTACCGGTAAGTTAAAACGACTTTGACCTGTTTTATACTCCTCTCTTACTCTATGGGAAAAGGATGCCTTAGATAATTCACAATGGCTCCACTCATCAACAATCAGTAACCTGGATTTAGTTGAAGGTTTGAACTCAAAGAAACCACTGTTGGAGGTCTCAGCGAGCACCCAAAGAACCCATCCTTTATCTGATTTGGAAACTGAAGATTTATCTACCTACCCTCTCGGTGGTCCTATTGTCCCTCCTACCACGTTTAGTGATTCACTGTCTTCACCTCACCTTATCCCTCGACCTTCACATGTCAACCTATGTCACTCTTCGATGGAGGAAGTGGATATTATGGTGTGGTTGAGTTATAGAGAATCAGAGGAGGATGAACCCACCCTCAGTGCAGTGCTTGACTCACTCATCCCTTTCATCTGGTATAAAAAAAAATGATACTAAACTGCCAGTTTACAAAGGAAAGGAAGTCTTGGATACTACTACGGGTTCGGAAGCCAAATCTTTCCGGACTCACTCTGGACGTAGTGGGAAAGAATTTCCATGGTCAAGAGGAATTGGTATTGAACTATCACCTATTAAAACCCAAAGTTCCTAGAAAAAAATGGTTGTCTTACCTCCTTTGGTTGTTGATACTACACCCTCCTCCACTGATTGTGGGGATCTTAGAGTAGTGAAAGCCCTAGCGTAGGCAAATTAATGTTATTACTCTCTTTGAACATTAGAGGGATTGGAGGCACCCTTAAATTGGCCTTAGTTAGGAGACTCTTGGATCAGTCCAGACCCGATATTGTTTTCTTCCAGGAAACTTTGGTTTCTGCTCAAGAGATTGATTTCATGCTTTGAGACCTACCTGGGTATCACGTGCGGTCAATTCTATGGGAACATTAGGGGGCTTACTAATCTATTTGGATCCTATTTTTTATGATCTAGTGCCCTTTCTCACGATTGGAGGTATTCTATTAAGAGGAAGGTTCTTAAAGGATAAGTGGTATTTAGCTCTGCTAAATATTTATGGACCATGTACAGATCGTTTACTCTTTTGGCAGTTAGTGGCTGACAATGGTATATTGGTGATTAGGAATCTGATCATAGTTGGTGACCTGAACATAGTTCTATCTCTGGATGAGGTTTGGGGTGGGGCTACCCGGCATAGACCATCGGATGAATTTTTCATGGATTTATTTTGTGCTAGAAATTTGATTGATATAAAATCAGTTAAACTTGTATCGACGTGGAAGAATGGTCATTCGGGAAGTGAATAGGTGGTTAGGAGACTGGACTGGTGTCTAGTATCTAAGGAATTATTATTATCAGTTGGCATTTATAGATCTTGGGTAGAGTTTCCCTATATCTCAGATCGTGCGCCTATACTCCTTTAGTTGGAAATTCTTCCATTATACAAGGTGTATCCTTTCAAAATGAATTCCCTTTGGCTGAATGAACAAGATTATGTCAAATTAGTTCAAGATATCTGGAAATATCCCGTGTTCCTTTCTGAACGGGGAATTCAAAAGAGAATTGTTTGGAAATTAAAGGTATTAAAGAACCATACTAAACAGTGGTATAAATATAGGTTGGAAAGAAACAGTGAAAAATTTAAGGTACTTGAAGCTGGAATAAAGGATTTGATCCTGCATCTGATGGCAGATTATACCAACATTGAATAAGGGAAGCTCCTTCGGTAGAGGGAACTTGAAAGAAACATTATTTTTAGAGGAACCGAAGAACGGTGGAGACTTCGCAGCAGGGAAATTTGGTTGTCTAGTGGGGACAACAATTCAAATTTTTTTCATAATTATGCTAGCTTCAACAGGGCCAGAAAACAAGTCTGGGAAATCAATGATGGTAATGGCAACATTTTTACAGAGTAGGGATCCATTAAGGAGGAATCGATCAATCATTTCAAGGATGTTTACAAAGCTCGGGATTCTGGGAACATTGTAGATCAAGTCAAAATTGTGGGGTTTTATCCCTAGATGTTGAAGGATGAAGAAACAAGTACCCTATATGAACCAGTTACAATGGAAGAATTAAAAAATGTTCTTTTTAATTTCAAAAAAGAAAAGAGCCCAGGGTTGGATGGCTAGACCTCTGAGTTTTTCACTTTCTTTTTTGATATAATTGGGGAGGATTTTCTCGAAATGGTGGAAGAAACAAGAAGGCTGGGCTCTATTGTTGGAAGCCTTAACTCGACTTTTCTGACTTTAATTCCAAAGGATAACAAACCATCAACTTTCGATGATTTTCATCCGATTTATTTATGCAATCTATGTTAGAAAATGATCTCAAAAATCATTTCTAATCGGATCAAACCGATTATTTCAAATGCACTTTCAGTTGAGAAAATGGGTTTCCTATAATGCAGGAGGATCCAATACGATATTGGAACAACCCACGAAAGTTTACAAAGTATAAAAAAAGAAAAAAGAAAAATCCTTGGTATTAAAACTAGACCTAAGGAAAGCTTATGATTGTATTGATCGGAATCTCTTAAGACTTATCCTTATAACAGTCGGATTTGGGATCCAGATGACCAATTGGATCATGGCATGTGTGACATCTTCATCCTTTGTTGTTATGATAAATGGTGAAGCCACAAACCTTTTTAAAAGTGGCAGGGGACTGCATCAAGGGTGTCCGCTTTCGCCTATCCTTTTCATCTTGGTCATGGAGGGCCTCAGCCTACTTTTGAAAAACTCCATAGGTGAAGGTAACCTTTCAGGTATTAAATTTTCTTGAATGTATAAAATTTTGCATTTACTTTTCATTGATGATGTTCTTATAATGATGAAGGAGACTCTAAAAGAATGGTGGGAAATTGACAAAATTATTTGTTTGTTTTGTAAAGCATCGGGACTAACAGTTAATCTATCAAAAACTACAGTCCATTATGCAGGCACATCGGAAAGCGAACTTTCTCCTTTCAAGAGGCTTCTTCCATACACTTTTAGAGACCTCTCCTTGGGCTTCAAATACCTAGGATACTATCTAAAGACATGCGCATATCGAGCGGAAGACTAGGATTGGTTGGTAGAAAAAATATCAAAGAGGATAGGTTTATGGTGCAATCGGTGGCTTACATTGGGTGGTAGATACATCCTAGTAAAAACTATGCTGCAAGACCAGTCGGTTTATTGGATGTCGATGGAGTCAATTCCTTGATCAGTACCAAGCAATATTGGGAAATTGATGTATCATTTTCTCTAGAATGGGCACAAAGATACACAACAATTCCACCTTTGCAGATGGGACTTACTCTCCAGACTAAAAAAGAATGGTGGTTGGGGCTTTAGAAACCTCTTACTATTCAACAAGTCATTGAATGTGAATACTCTATGGAGGGTTCTCACACAGCAGGGCATCTGGCACAAGGTTTTAAGGGATAAATATTTGCAAAATTCTATTGTAATTAACTGGTATAGGCTGGAAAATCATAAGGTTATAGCTGCATCCAAGATATGGAATAGCCTAGTTCACTCAGTTCATGTAATTATTCATTGGCTCAGTTGGTCTCCAGGATCGGGACACATCATAAATTTAGGTAGAGATCAGATTCTTGGTTTAGGTTCAAAATATTTCCTCTCAGAAGAGTTATTAGCACATTTAATTCTAACAAGATTCATGGTATTGGCTCAATCTTCAGTTTCCCAAGATCCAGTTATGTCCTCGGAGACTTGGATAAGAAGCACAGATTTGGGACTAACGGGCAACTTAGCATCCAAGTGGGAGTGTTATTGTAATAATGTAAATGAAGCGGGTGTCTCACTCACTAATGGAGTTGATTCTCTTCTCTGGATGGGAAGGGATTCCACGGGGAAACTGATTGTAAAAAATTTATACACAACTCTTATATCCACTCAAGATTTGCCAATATGGAGCGGTTGGAAACCTAAAATTTGGAAATGGAACATCAAGATGAAGTTAAAACTATTTGTATGGTTGGCGGCCAAAAATAAGATATTCACCTAGGATGTTCTGGAAAAAAAAAAGGATGGCAGGGTCTCGATTTTTGCCTTCTGTGTAAGATATTCACCATATTTTTGTGCATTGTCCATTCACACAGACAGTGTGGGACAGATTATCCTTTGTACTTAATCAAAATTGCCGATGGTCAGGTACATCCCTTAGTGGATGTTTTTAATCTTGGACAAAAGACAGAACTGTCCCCAATACTTTGGCTATACATTTATGCTGGTATATCTGGCTTGAGAAGAATCTAGTTATTTTCGAGGATAAAACCCCCTCGGTTTGGGTTGTGATTTGTAAAACTATAAGAGTGCAATCTTCCTACTCCTCACAAAAATCGATTACTATTAGAAGGAGCCCGATATGTCATCTCTTAGATTACTCAACGAATTTTTTTGATGGGGATTCCATTCGAGGTGGAACGATCTATGGAGTGGGGGGAGTTATCAAAACCCCAGACATGCAGGTTTATAGATGGCATATCAATGGAGGGATCGATACAAACTCCAAAGCGGAGCTGCTAGGGGCATGGGTTACTTTAACACTTGCAAAACTATGGAAAATTCAAAAGATACAGGTTTTGGGGGATTTTAAGGTGATCATAGAGTGGTTGAACAAAAATGGCAATTTAAATGTTATCAACATTGAAGGTTGGAAACACAGAACCAGGGATTTGTCTACAAGCTTCCAAGAAATCAGCTACCATCATATTTATAGGGATTTTAATAAAGAAGCGGATCTCCTCTCCAAACAAGCTTTGCTAGGTCCTTCAGGTAGATTAACATTCTATACCTGGGCAAATGGAAAGGTTGGTCCACTTGTCCATCTAAATATCTTCTAATCTGAGGGTTTTTCAGTTACATTATGATGTTTTTTGGATAGAGTTTTGATTGTTGTTAATTCTAGTCTCTTATTTTCTTAGTGGAGATGTACCTTTTTGTAGTTGGTCATATTCGAGTACAGAATATAGTTTCTCTCTATTGATAGAATTTCTGAGTCAGTAGGGACAAAGTTAGTTTGCTATAGAGTTTTTTTTTGTGATAGTACAGTCTTGATGGTACTATTTGAAAATTATCTTTTTGAATGGTACTTGTTGATGTAAATGAGATTATAATCTTAATATAATTTCGAGCGAATTTTCTATTGGAAAAAAAACTATGATTAGCTTAAAAATCGAAAATCATTCATTTTTTTTATAAATAGAGGTGCATTCATAATGGGTTTGTATACAAGATTTTATATGTTAGTAAGGTTCAAAATACATAGTTCGTGTGACGACCTCAAAAAGTATTTCAATAGAAGATTCTCTTCCAATAAAATTAGTAAGACCATACCATGCTAAATAAATAATATATAGTCATAATGTTTTTAGAATTTTTAATATGTTTATAATGTATTTAAATTAGTTTTTTAATAAAATGTATTAATAAAAATGTATAAAAAAAATTATATGTTTTTAATTTAATAAAAAAATTAATAATTTATTTGAAATAATATCATTAAATTATCTATTAAGTATATTATCTAATTAAATTAATTAAATATTTTTAATTAATATAAAACTTATATCTATAAGTATTATATGATTATTCTTGGGGGCTGAACAAAAATACTAACAATTAGGGAGAGGTTTTGGTAGTCTATATGGGTGTCTCATCCCAACCTACAAGATGGCTCAAGTTATTGTCCTTGGTGACTTTGATGTGGCATTGTAGTCGATCGCCATGCGACTGCACATAGTGTAAATTGGCTTGTCTTCGGGATTACATGCAGACCCAACACTGAGATATGGATTATTTGTGTGCCTCCAATGCCAATCTTGTTCGCCAGTTGCAGGAACAAGAACTCAAGCACACCGAGAAGTTATCCATCATGCTTAGAACTGTGAATCATCATACAACCCAGATCCATCCTCTCCGTCGGCATTGTCAGCGTCATCCTTTGGGGGTCATAGTTCAGCAGAATTCAGTGCCATCTGCGGGGTCATTTGCCTCTTGTGAAGTTCAACAACCAATTATGCAACAGCCTGTGCTAGACATCCAACCACCCACTCCGAGTGAGGTAGACACATATTTGAAGCTCTCCTAAACTATCTTAATGTAGTGCAAATTCACATTTTTTCTATTCAATTTTATAGCCATCTATACTTCGCAGGAATGTAATAGTTTTTTTATGCACTCAGGCAAACTTAAGCCCCAACTATATAGATGTAAGGTTGTATCTCCCATCATCCAACTTCCCCTCCCTTCCCATCATCTCAGTGGGGAATAAGGGTTCCCACCAGTTATAATACTCGTTCCTACCAATTCTTACCAATATAGATGTAAGGTTGTAGCTCTGGTCGAGGCCTTTGGCTATTTTGAAATTTTGTCTGTTTCACTGATCTTTTAATAAAACTCTGACATATTTCTGTCATATATATATATAATTTGAAAAAAATATATATATATTTTTAAAACTATTCTCTTTGACATAAGCTAATTCGGGAACAAATAGACTAGCTTTTCAGGGATGATCTGAGTTTCGCATGGATCAAACTTCCATGCATTTCAAAACCTTATTTCAGGTTTTTCCCCATTTTAAACCAACCCATATGTTTAAACAATTTATCAGAGTTTCGGATTGGCATGAAGAATTACGGTGAAGATACACAGGTTCAATTGAAGGAGCTTGAGTATAAGGTCAATTCATTCTGGAATGGTGTAAGGACATCACCCAGGTTCTCTAGGTCGGCACACCAAGTCTCATGGCGCAAGCTCATCCCACTCTGCATATCCCTCAGAAGCAAGAGAATGAAGATGTAGTTCCAACTGAGCCTGCAGCGCCGGTCTCCATGCAACAATCTAATGATCCCACTGTCAATGAGGAAACTGGCTCCGAGCCCTGGCCACAGTTCATACAGGAGGTCGATAACTCCAATATGGACTCTCCTCCACCGTATGGCGAGGGATCTCCACCGGGTTTGTCTTAGCAATGCCAGTTTTCAGTCTTTTTGTTATTATGTTATTATGGTTGATAGTTTGGTTGGTCATAGTGGTATGTCTGTATTTTGTCTATGGATGTCTATTTGATATTTTGAACTTTCAACACAGTCATGTTCAGTCAAGACATGATTAATCCTCCATATAGACCTTAACCCACTGATATCCATAAATTCAGAGAGTAGAAGTGGAGACAAGGAGAACATTTAGTCATTGTGCAGCGATAGCCCTGGAAAGATGAAACAATTGATTGAGGTGTCCTTGTGCTGGAAATGACACCAGTACCACCTGTATAGACTATCTTCTTGAATCTAATGGAGACTGTGAAGCAGTGGAATCCATGAAATATGGCAGACGAACAAACTCTTGTAAACTACAAGAAGTCGTGTTTGTTTTATGAACCTAAAGCTTGTAGAACTTGTGGTTGTGCTTGCAAATGCTCGGGATCATGTGAACATGCTGCGATGACAAGGAGCACTGAAATTAGGTATAGATTTTGTAAGCCCATACCACAAGTTAACCCTGGTCTGATGTATTTTCGATCCCGACTCCGCTGAGAAAAAATGTCAGTTTTGAACGAATTTAGATTCTTTATTTTCAATTAACTTCAGGAATGTCAGTCAGTTTCCAAATGGGACTAGCCTATGGGTATATTTTGGAATCCTGTTTAATGTCGCTGTATCTTTTTTTTGGTTCCAGTTGAAGTGGAGCAAGTCTGGTAATGTTGAAACTTTGAAACCGGTGGAGAATAAAAGCCGGGTTGAAAGGGTGAATGTGGGAAACACTAAAACTACATGTTCCACGACATATATAGCTCATAAACTCTCCTAATAGGGTTCCAAAGCCTTTTTATAGTTGTTAAAAGGGGTAACTAAAATAAAAATCTTTAAAATAAATAACTTATTTATTTGGGGTTAACAAAGTGATACAAAGGTGGAAATTTATAGGTCACACTTTGAAAATTGTGTTGCAATTTAGGATTGTTTCTCCTTGTTTGACATTTACTATTAACTCATCCTCTGGTTATTTAATGTTCGTTCAACTTCTCGACAGTTAACTATCTGCCTAACTATTCTCTTAATTGTCTATCCGTCTAACTATCCGCCTATACATATAAACAGTGTATCCGCATTTTTTATTAATAAGATGAAACCTTTGATTTGATCTTTGTGTGTTTTCCTCGCTCTGTGTCAGAATAACTGTGGATTTTATTCACGGGACTGTGTACAGTGGTATCAGAGCCATCGTTGAGTGATCCTTTTAAAACTCCATGTTACAATTATTTTTTGTGTGCTTAGAGAGATGCTTTGCAGAGTTGGTAAGTTGGTCAGAGTGGATAGAATCCAAACTCTATGCAGAGAAGAGGTTCATGGAGGTGGAGCCACGAACAATCTTAAGCATCGCATTGAAGTAAAAGAAACCGAATGTGTTCAGGAATCGAGGCTTATCCTCTGTCGTTGGGCTTGTGTACGGGAGTCGATGTGAGCAGTCCACAGAACCATTGTTCATCATCCAAGGTCAAAGGTGTGCTTGTTGTGAGATTTATTTAATTATTTGCAAGTGGAATTTCATTTACACGGATTACACATTAGTTTACAATGCATTCATTGAGTGTGGGAGTAGTGTTCTCCGAACAAGAAAATTACCAAGAATGGTTTCGGAAAATAAAAAATACTCTTATTTTTAATGATTTATGGGAGGAAATTTGTGAAGGCAAGGATGACAATGAGCCAGAGAAACCTACAGATTCCAGACAACTTGCAATTTGGAAGAGTAAATATAAAAAAGCACATGCTTTAATTTCTGCCTCAGTCATTGAAGAGGTAAGTGGACATATTATTTCCAACACCACAACGTTTAAAGCATTACAAAAATTAAAAGATCTTTATGACTCTCATTCAGATTTGGAAATTATACAATTGTTGATGAAGTTGTTTAATCTGGAACTGAAAGATAATAATCCCATGAAGTTAGCTTCCGAAATTAAAGATCCTTTTCATGATATTGACTCAACTAGTGTGAAAGTTTATGTACAACTCACTGCATTTATTAAAGCCCTATATCCTACCTATTTGCACTACTTAGAGTCTCTTCAATCTAGTGAACAAATGAAAGCCGTGACTTTTGATGCTCTTGTAGACAAAATTGTTGAAAGAGAGAAATCTTTTGGGAAGAAGGAATCTTTTTCCACTTCCACGGTTGAGACCTTTTGTCTTGCACAGAAAAAGAAGAAACCTAAAGGAGAGTCTGCTAGATTTGAAAATAGTAACAGAGGTCGTGGTAGGAGACCATTTAGAGGCAGGGGGGTCATAATCATCAAGGAGACAGAAAATATGATGATAGACAACAAAAACATTTTCAGAATGATAAACAATCTCTTAAGTGATATAGGTGTGGTAAACTGGGTCATACCTCTTCTCATTGTTGCACTCCTTGGGAAAGGATTAGTAAGAAGAAAGAGAAACAGCCTCCAGACAAAGGAAAACCACATGAATCTTCCCACTATATTGTTGCACATTGTAATATTAGTATCAATGAAGTTTTTAGCACTTCTTTTTCTTCTTGGGAAGACACTTGGATTTTAGATACTGGAGCCACTTTCCATATGACCTTTAGAAGAGATTTTTTTGAGACATTCAGTAATCACATTGATGGAATAGTTTATTTTGCTAATAAGTACCAGTTAAAGCCTTCAGAAATTGGATCTATTCGACTTTGCTTACCAATACTTGTTGATTATATTTTGCATGATGTTCTTTACATTCCTCAATTAAAAAGAAATCTGATGTCTCTCATACATATCAGACAGCAAGGACATTCTATACATATGTTTCATGGTATAATTGAAATAAGAAAAGCATTTGATCAGGTGATTGTTATGACTGGTGTTGAAGAAGACAAACTTTTAAAACTTAAAGGGACATCCTCTTTTCAATCTAATTCAGCTCTTTTGGCTCAGCATAGTGATACTTTGTCTTCTAGCTTGTTGTGGCATGCGTGTTTTGGTCATATTAATTATGATAGTATCCAGATTATGAAACAACAAGGTATTCAAGGGATTCCTACTATTCTAAGAAATCTTTCTCCATGTAATGCTTGTATTTTAGGCAAGCATTGTAAACAACCTTTTTATGGATCTACTTCCCAAGCTTCTAGGAAGTTAGGTCTCATACATTTTGATTTATGTGGACCCATTCCTGTTCAATCTGCAGATGGTAATAAATATCTGTTGAATTTTATTGATGACTACACCAGGATGTGTTGGGTTTATTTGTTGAAAGAGAAATCTCAGGTTTTTGCAACTTTTAAGAATTTTCATTTATGGATTACAAATGAAACTCAAATTCATATTAGCACAATACGATCAGATAATGGTGGCGAATACACCTATAATGCATTTGAAAAGTACTTACAGGATAATGGTATTAAACATCAGACCACCGTCCCTTATACTCCACAACAGAACGGTGTAACAGAGCGCATGAACAAAAATTTGCTTAATATGGTAAGGTCAATGATGTTTTTTCATAATGTTAGGTTAATGTTTTTGGGAGAAGTGGTACTTTGTGTCGTTTATATTCACAATCGTTTTCCTTATACTGCCATCAATAATAAGTCCCCTTATGAATTGTGGTATAATTGTCTTCCTGATGTTCAACATTTCAGAGTTTTAGGTTCTCCATGTTATTCTTTAATTCCTTAAAAAACAACGCGACAAATTGGGTGCAAGAAGTTACAAATGTTTTTTCTTGGCATATTCTAATACCTCCAGAGCTTATCAATTGTATGATGAGGAAAACAAGAAATTCGTTGTTTCAAGAGATGTTGTTTTTCTTGAAGTTGCTAAAGATGCTTCTACTATTGATAGGCAACTCAATCATTTGGATAGATTATCTTCCAAGAATTTTTATTATGAATGGGATAATGATCTTCCACATCCTGAAGGGGGGATTCATATTCTAGAATAATCTGTGGATTTTCCTTCAACAACACTAGAGAATGAGAACACATCAAAGAATGAAGAAAAATTAGTTGATAGAAATGTTTTTGATGATAATAATGTTTCTGTAGAAGAACAATTGGTTGATAATACTGTTCCTACTGAGGAAAAATTGGAGGATAATAATGGTCATGAAGAACCTATTTTAAAGACTCTTGAAACTGAGCAAGCATTATAGCAATCAATACGCATATCAACATGAACCAAGACAATGCCAAAAAGGTATGGTGAATTTGAGTTAAATTTTTCTTCCGTTAATGAACCTACTACTTTTGAAGAAGCCACTAGTTGTAATGAATGGAAATATGCAATGCAAAAAGAGTATGATGCTCTTATTAAAAATGACACTTGGAAGTTGGTGGATCCTCCTATTGGCATCAAACCAATTGGTAGTAAGTGAGTTTATAAAAATAAGTATAAAGTTGATGGTTCTCTTGATAAGCACAAAGCAAGACTTGTAGCAAAGGGGTATGCACAAAAAGAAGGTATTGATTATACATAATCATTTTCTCCTACAACGAAATGGGGCACTATTAGAACTTTATTTTCTCTTGCAACTCAAAAAGGATGGAAAATACATCACATGGATGTAAAAATTGTCTTCTTAAATGGAAATTTAAAAGAAGATGTATATATGTTGCAGCCAAAGGGTTTTTATGTTAAAGGAAAAGAGCATAAAGTATGCAAATTGATAAAATCATTGTATGGTTTAAAACACGCACCTCGTGTTGGGTATCAAAAGTTAACTGAACATCTTATCAAGTTGAATTACAAGCATTTCAATCTAGATGATGCAACTTTATTTGCTAAGAAAGTTGGAAGATCAATTGTATATCTAGTTGTTTATGTAGATGATTTTCTTATCACATGCAATAATGATGATTATATAGCATCTATTAAAAAGGAGTTGCAAAAGGTTTTTGATATGACATATTTGGGATTACTACATTATTATCTAGGAATCGAAGTAGATCAAAAACCGAATCACATTTTTATTTCTCAGAAGAAATATATTGGAGAACTATTGAGAAAATTTGAGATGAAGGATTGTAATCTTGTTTCTACTCCAATGGAGCAGAATCTAAAACTTACTTCAAATGAAGGTAGTGAATTTGACGATCCAACAAAGTACAGACAACTTGTTGGAAGTTTAATTTATCTTACTACTACTCATCCTAACATAAATGTTTTTGTAGGAATACTTTCCAGGTTTATGCATCAGCCCTGTGAAGGTCATTGGACGACAGTAAAATGAGTGCTCAAATAATTAAAAGGCACTCAATCATATGGCATCAAATATTCTAAAGTTTCAGACTTCCATCTCATTGTTTATTCAGATTATGACTTTGACAGAGATAAAGAGCATGGGGTGTCTACTTTAGGTTATTTGATGAATCTTGGATTAGCAGTGATCACTTGGAGATCACAAAAGAAAATTGTACATGTTGATTCTACAACTGAAGCCAAATATGTTGCAGCAGCTCAAGCCACAAAATATATCATTTGCCTTCAAAAAATACTTGAATATTTGCAGGAGAAACAAATGACTTCAATGCCTCTACTTGTTGATAAAGCTTCTTCAATTCAATTGGCCAAGAATCACAAATTTCATAATCGATCCAAGCATATCAACACCAAATATCATTTAATTTGACATCATGTTGAGATCCAAACCATTCATCTCAATCATTGTTCCACTTTAGAGAAAATTGTGGACATCTTTACTAACGCTTTGGGTTGAGAGAAATTTGAAAATTTTCGAATGATGCTTGGGATGACAAATGTCCCTTTGGATTAAGGGGGGAATGTTAACTAATCCTCTAGTTATGTAATGTTCTCGCAACTGCTCGATAGTTGAAATATCCACCTAACTGTTCCCCTAGCTGTCTATCCACCTAATTGTCCGCCTATACATACAAATAGTGTATCCACATTTTTTATTAATAAGATGAAACCTCTGATTTGATCTCTATGTGTTTTCCTTGCTCTGTGTCAAAATAACTGTGGAGTTTATTCACGGACCTGTGTACATTTACAAAAAAGGAAAATTTTCCCATCACATAAACCGATTTTTCATTAATAAATTTCACTTATAACATATTCATTGATATTTCCAAAAGCATAATGATTTCCAGTCATATGATTTGAAATCTATTATCCAAAACCCATACATCTGTATCATCTTATTTTTCTAGACTACATGTGAAGAACGTGGCATGTTTATAATGCTCAAAAAATAACTTAGGATAGTTGGCCCTTGACCTATTCAAGTTAGATTTATTTTTCTTTCACTCAGACTCATAATTCCCAAGGACTTGGCAATATTTGCACTAGATATTTCTACGATCTGGGAAAATTCTTCTTCTTCCTTTGTCATGTGCTCTTCTTTTTCCTTTTCCTCTTCTATGTCCACTATTGGTGGAAGTATCCCCCTATGTTCGATTTTGTTGATGAGGAAGACTTGGAGTTTTCTCATAAATTTTAACAAAATATTGGAAGGCTTGCACCAAGTTTTCCATAGAATGTTTCATACACTCCTCATGCGACGATAAAGAGCCTACTAGCTCTGCCACTTACAATGTAGTGAGATATTTGATTTCATCAATGGTTATGGCCACCAAGTCATACATTGGAACAAGACATATCAATATATTCTACATAATTCCTTTATTATGACAGATTCCCCTTGAGACCTTAGTCCATTCAGAATATCTCGAGCCCTATTGATAAAATATTGAATAAACTCAACTTCTTTCATCATTAGTCATTCTAATTCCCTTCTTAGAGTTTGAATCCTTACCAAATTGACTTTGTATAATTCTTGGTTGACAACTTGCAAGGTATCCCAAGAATCCTTTTATTTTTTCACACCAACGATCTAGGGGAAGATTGACACATTTAATGTATATTATATAGCAAACAAGGTCAATTATCCTTTTTCCAATTTTTTTTAAATCTAATTTTGTTGATTGATAATCAAATCATTTAAGGAATTTTTATTTGCAAGATCAACAAACCTTTTTTCCACCAACTCCCAAAGATCCTAGGACATCAAGAAGGTCTTTATTTTGATGCTCCAATATTCATAATTTTCTCATGAAAACTGCAAAATCTACAAGGGAAAGTTTCCATTCATCATTCGATACTTGTAACAATTTTTATACCAAAAAAACATTTTTACAAAACCTACATGCTATGATACTAAGTGGCATATATCAAAGAAAACAAAGAATTTATGAAGAAGATAATAGAGTACTCTACTAAAGTTAAAAGGAATTAATATAGTATAAACTAAAATTTAAACAAATGCACTTGCTTCTCTATTGATAGATTTAGAGGTTACAACATGTTGCTACTACAGTTTCTTTAATAAACTTATAGACTTTCCCAAAAAAACATTAATTGATAAAATTTAAATATGCTAATACATTCCCTTATAAAACAAAAAAATGCATGAAATTATTTGAGAGGAATATGGAAAACAAACTAATTACATGCTAAAATAACTTAACAAAATTACCAACTAAGCTAGAAATGGAAATAAACAACTGAACTTTTCTCTAACAACAATAGCTTATGGATTATCCATCATGCCACTATGCCTTAATCATCAAAATTAATGTTTCCTTCATAACATTGATATTTCCTCAAGAGATGAGGGTGATGGCGGTGGCGGAGGCGGGCGATGGCAATGGCGGATAGGGTTTACTCTAGTTTCAGCGGTGTGATGGAATGTGGTTTGTTGGGGGGCTCTCATTTGGGGATGGATTCTTCCGGGTTCAGGGTGGCAGCGTATTGGTGAGCTATTTTTTGTGGGGTCTCCCCCTCATCTTTCTTTGTCTACAACTTTCTATTTTTCCATGTTTGAATGGAGGCGGCTTGGGCGGCGAGGTCTCTGTCGGCTACGGGTGGTATGGGGGGAGATCCTGTGGCAGGGGACGCAAATCCCTCTATCAATGTATCATTGGGGTTTCTGGCAATGAACCCAGTAGGTTCAGGTTCTGGCCTGACATCTTGCCTAGGCCCAGAGATTCCACAACCAATTGATTTGTCTTATTTGGATGGTTTGGATTTTTCCTTTTCTTTTGTTTATGAGTCTCTGGTGGCTTCCTTGACGGGTTTTGATCCTGGTTTGGCTCATCTTTCGGCACTTTCGGAGGGTGTTTATGAGTGCCTTAGTCCCAAGCCTGGGGATATTTTTGATGGGGACAGTTGGGGTACTCAACAAAAGAGCTTGTTGGTGGCAGATTCAAGTGCCACTTTCTCTCCGTCGGAGGTTTTTAAAAACTATGGCATGTTTCTGGAGGTTGTCGTGACCATTGGAGAGTTCTTTAGTGGGGTTGTTGTTTTGGACGGGGTTACTAGGTGATCTATATCTCCTCCACAAAATCCTGGTTCTAAAGTTTTTTCTCGTGCTGTGGATCGGGAGGGTCTGAAATCTGCAGGGGATTCTAAGCATTCTATGCACATAGGTGCTCAGTGTGCATGGGACAGGACCAACTCAGATAGTTTTTTTTTGGAGAGGATATTGACATGGACTATGTGGTAGAGTTTTCTGAGCTGGACGTGGTGGACATGGCACAAGGGAAGCGATTAGGTGTTTTTTTCTTGCGGTCGTGGGTGGATAATACTTGGGGTTCTAATATTACGTGTCCCCCAAGTATTCATTTGTTAGCTAAGGGTTGGTTTTCTTTCGTCTTCTATGCCTCTATTGATGTTTTATGGGCTTTGTCTAAAACTTGGAGTATAGTTGGAATGCCTATTGTTCTTAAGCGTTGGACTCCCAATTTTGATGCTAAGAAGGAGAGGGTGGATGTGGTCCTTGTTTGGGTTTGGTTACCAGGCCTTCCTATGCAGTATTCAAACCCTATTCATTTCTCATCCATTGGTAACAAACTGGGTGAGTTCATTGAAGTGGATTTGTATTTTGAGGACACAGGTTTGATGTATGTGGCCGGTATTTTGGTGAAGTTGGATCTTGTTCTGGGTTTACTCAAGGATTTGACTATTGAGACGGCTTCCAGTTCCTTTATTCAGCCTTTGGATTATGAAGGCATCCCTTTCAGGTGTCATAGATTCCATATCTATGGTCATGGTGTAGCGGATTGCAAATTGCCCTTAAAGGGGAAGCTGTGGGCCTCATTGGGTGTTGATATTGTTGTTGCGATGAGGCGTGTGGACTTGGGGTCTGGGGAAATTGGGGATGTTCCTACAGAGATATCAAAGGTTAATGTCGTTGGTAGGGATGGGGGGTTGTAACATACCCAACCACCCACAGGCCGGGGCATGCTACCTTCAATCCCTCCCTTGGAATTCTTTCTCTTACAGATACCTTTTAAAATTTAAGGATGCATAAAATAAAAGAATTTAATGACATGCACAACAATATCCAGCAAGCATGCATAGTCTAAATATTCAATTAAATGATAATTAAATATACACAAAAAAATGCATTCATATACATGTAAATGATACCATAACAGAGAGCACTTATCTTTATGAAAGAAGACACCAACTGGTTTCAGAACAAGGATGTTCCACCCAACCGTAGACACTACTGTTCAAAATCTCAACAACAACGTCACCCCCGAGCCAGGGCTATGAATCCACAAGGATGGTTCCAGAGTGTTACTTGGCTTCCCAAACTAGTCAACACCCAATCTCTCACAGGATGTCTAGCTTTCACAGCAATCCAAGTACCCAAATCTCTTCTACCTAGCTTGCACCACCCAAGACAACAAACATCCACCCTTCTCTGCCACACAGTCACTCAGGCAATCCTTCTCCTTATTCGGGCTCCAGCGCAACTGGTCCAAAATCTCAATGATGGAACTCTCAGGACTCGCAGATGTGAGCAACACTGGTCACAGGCCAACGCATCTCAGACATGCATCCTAAGGTCATGGCTAGATCACACTAGTGACCACTACAACCAACTATCCCATGTCTAATCTTCAGCAGTTTGGCTCCCTTTCCCAAGCCAAGACGCAGATGAGGTTGTATCAATGGATGGGTAAATGCGTGCATTGGAGCGAGTGAAGGAAAAATGAGTGAATCGTATAGGAAATCAACGAACAAGCCATCATTCAAACCCCCCCATCAGACTAGAGGCGGGTTTAAGTAACTACGTGGGGAAATCAAGAAGCTCCTGGCCTTCCCCAAGAAGATCCCGTAATTGATCCCCTCCCTTAGGAAAAAGGGGTAATTAACATAGGAATAAACACTTAGCCCCTAGAGCCCCCTCTCTTGTGGAATCATATCCCCCTATAACTCTAGTCCTTGTCCGTCTAGCAACCAGAAATGTATTTATTATTAATAATGATAGAAAAACATTACATGTCTTGGGCACACTGGCCTTTTAATAATTGTTTGGGAACTCTGGCCTCTCAGCATTGTAACAATATATTATTTAAAATGGGGGTTCAAAACCTGGGGTGTTATATCCCCTCCCCCTTATTTTGGCACTATCCTCAGTGCATATACAAAAATAGAGATCAAAGTCTCAAATTTATTCAAACATTTGTGGGTACTATGCCCGCATGGCATCTTCATGCTCCCAGGTAGCATATTTAGGACCATAGAAAGTCCAGTGAACTTTTACCAGCTCTATAACTCGATTTTGAAGCATTTTGACTTTTCTATCCAATACCCACATTGACTGAACCTGAAAATCTCCCTCTATCTCTACCTGAATCAGATGCCAATCAATAACATGGTTAGGATCATGTACATATTTTTTTAGTAAAGAGACATGAAATACATTATGCACATTCATGGAAGAAGGTAAAGCAAGCATGTATGCAACTGGCCCTATTCTGTCCAATATTTCAAATGGACCACAGAATCTGGCTGCCAAATTTGTACAACTACGCAATTTCAAAGAGATTTTCTTGGGCTTCACTTTCAAAAGTACATGCTCCCCTACTTTAAATTCTCTAGTTGTCTTGTTCTTGCCTACATAAACTTTCTGTATATCCTGAGCTTCCTTTAAATTCTGCTTGATCTTGACCACTTGGTCTTCCATGTCCTTGAGCAACTCCGGCCGAATTACCACTCTATCTGCTGGGTTGTCCCAGCTTATTGGGGTATCGCATTTCCTACCGTACAAGGATTCAAATGGGCTCATTCTCAATGAATCCTGGTACCCATTATTATATGCAAACTCAACCAAGTGTAAGTAATCTTCTCACTTAGATGGCTTATCCATCACATACATTCTCATCATGTCTTCAATTATTCGATTGACTCTCTATGTTTTCCCATCTGTTTGGGGGTGATATGATGTGCTAAAGTTTAGATTTGTGCCAAATCCTTTAAACAATCCCCTCTAGAAGTTGGAGGTAAACTTTGTATCTATGTCCGAGACAATTGTCCTAGGTATCCCATGCAACCTAGCAATTTCCTTCATGAAAATTTCTGCAATATTAGCCGATGTATGCATTGTCTTCATAGGCACAAAATGAGTGACCTTTGTTAATTTGTCAACCACCACCATGATTGAATCATGTTTATTATTCATTTTGGGTAACCCTGTGATGAAATCCATGGTGATCACTTCCCATTTATTCTTTGGGATTGGCAATGGCTACAACAAACCCGTTGGGTGCCTATGCTCAGCCTTCACCTTCTTACATTCCATACATCAAGCAATGTAATCAGCAACATCCTTCTTCATTCTCGGCCAAAAGAACTGGCTTCTTACTATTGTAATTGTTTTATGGTAACTGGTATGTCCAACATAAAGAACATCATACATTTCCTTCAGTACCAAATTTCTCAGTTCTCCAGAACTAGGAACATAGATTATGTTTTTATGCATGAGTAATATGTCTTCCTATATCTCATACTCCTTTATTTTATGTTGTACATCTCCTTGCTATAAGTTTTCCTTTACCTGTAGGTAATGCTGGTATGTATCAAGACCATCTAAAATTCTTCTCTTAGATTCTGAATGATGCATACTCACAACAGTAGCATGCATGATATTCACTCTTCTGCTAAGTGCATCGACAACTTTATCCTCCTTTATCTTGATATGATTGATATCGAAGTCATATTTACTTAAAAATTCCATCCATCTTGTTTTCCTGGCATTCAAGGACAATTGTTCAAAAATATACTTTAGGCCAATGTGGTATGTCCTTAATTCGAATTTCATCCCCATGAGATAATGCCTCAACATCCTCAAGGCATGAACAATGGGAGCAAGTTCCAAGTCGTGGGTGGCATAGTTCATCTCATGTTACTTAATATTTCTGGACTCATATCCAATGACATGTCCATTTTTCGTGAGGACACCCCCAAGTCCTTCCTTACATGTGTCTGTACATACCACAAAACTTTCATTTGGGTCAACAATCTTTAACACAGGTGCACTAGTAAGTAATTCCTTCAACAGATTAAAATTATTTTCACACTTGAGTGTCCATCCAAATTTAGTTCCCTTCTTTTGTAAAGAAGTGATGGGATGAGAAATCTCAGAGAACCCTACTATGAACCTTCTGTAGCAACCAACTAATCCCATAAAAGATCTGATGTCTGACACATTTCTGGGTGTTGGCCATCCTCTAATGGATTTGATCTTCTCTGGATCTATTGTTATGCCATGTTCTGAAATAATGTGTCCCAAGTAATGGATCTTCTTTTGATAAAAAGAACACTTACTCAACTTGGAATACAACTGATGTTCTCTCAGTACTTGCAATACCAGTCTTAAGTGATGTTCATCCTCTTCTTCAGACTCGTAATAGATAATTATGTCATCCAACAATACTATGACAACTTATCCAAATAATTCATGAATATGCCATTCATTAAGCACATGAAGACATCTGGTGCATTGGTCAGTCCAAATGGCACCACTACAAATTCATAATGCCCATACCTGGTCCTAAAGGTTGTCTTATGAATGTCTTCTTCCTTGATTATTACCTGATGGTATCCTTCCCTCAGGTCAATCTTTGAAAATATTTGTGCTCCTCTTAGCTGATAAAAGAGGTCATCAATTCAGGGTAGAGGATACTTGTTCTTTATAGTGTACTTGTTTAGATGTCAGAAGTCAATACACAACCTCAAGGTTCCATCCTTATTTTTGACAAAAAGTACTGGTGCTCCCCAAGGTGAAACACTTGGACGTATGTACCCTTTCTTCAACAATTCCTACAACTACATTTGTAATTATTTTCACTCTGGTGTGCTCATTATGTAAGGTGTTTTTGACACCGAGGATGCTCCTGGCACTAAATCAATTGATAAATCTATCTCCCTCCTTGGTGGCAACCCGGATATTTCTTGAAATACATATTCAAATTCCTGTAGTACCGAGAAATATTCAAGGCTTGGCCCCTTTGTATTATCTGGCTCTTCCACCTGAGCTGCATACAGTTGACATCCCTTCCTAAAACATCTTTTTAGTTGTAAGGCTAAAAAATCCCTTATAGAGATGGGTCTTGGAATTCCTTTCACAATGCTTTGTTTTCCATTTCCATCAAGACATGTAAATGTCTTGTTATGACAATATAGGACAACATGATGCTTGTCCAACCAATCCATTCCATTCAGAATATCATAAGACCCCAATGGTATGATATTTAGATCAATACTACTATTCACGCCATTAAGACTTATGGAACAACTTTTGACAATATCATGGATTCTTCTTTTGGTTCTAGTGGCTAACTGAACCAAACTTGCTTTTCCAAGTTTACTTTTCTTGAAATGTAATCTATCCACTATCTTAGGATCAATGTAGCAATGACTTGCTCCTGAATCAATCAAAATAGCAACAGGTTTATTTATTATCTTACCTTCCACCTCGATCACATTGGACTGGTACTCTGCTTGTCGATCATCTAAAGCTGCATAGATTCTTCCCATATCTTTGATTGTTGTATCCTCTTGGATGTTGTGCATAGTCCTCACTTTGTCCTTTATGTGTGGGCAATCCTTGTACAGGTGATCTTCCTTGCATCCCCAGCATTGGATTGGTGGTCTTCCCCTTTTTCCCAAGGAATATTCTTTCTTGAAATCTCCCTTAGCATACTGGTCTTGATGATTTCTATTAGGCTCATTCCTATTGAAGGGAGGTTTGAATCATTTCCTCCTCTGATCGGACTTCACATTCTTCCTATCCTTCCAAGATTTCTGCAGGGGTTCTCTTCCCTTGCCTTTCTCATACAGGTATTTATCCTTCCTGATGGCCTTAATTAAGGTCTTGGGTTCACCATATTTGATATTTTCCTTATAAAAGGCTGGCATTCCACTTAGAAATATTTGTATTTTTACTTTCTCATCACCAATGAACCTCACATACTTTAACAATCCCAAGAAATTCTTCTCGTATTCTACCATAGTCATGCTTCCCAACCCGAGTTCAAAGAACTCATGCATTTTCTTGTCATAGAAATGCTCTGAGAGGTACTCCTTCTAGAAGTACTTCTTGAACTGCTTCCAAGTGATCCTACTTTCATTAACATGTTCCACTTGCTTCAGTTGGTCCCACCACATTACATCTTTCCCGTATAAATGGTAGGTGGCAATCTTGGCTTCCAGGTTGGACGAATAGTTATGAAACTAAAAATATCTCCTAAGTCCGAGCAACCATGCTTCAACATCATATTCCCTTTCTATTTCACCATCCAAGGAAGGTGGCTTGAGCTTCCTCAACTCTCCTTGTAAACTATCTATCTCTTGTTTCCTTCTTTGGTGTCTGATAGGAGACACTTTTGGACTTCTTACGAGATCTTCCGATGTATAAAACTTTCTTTCTGGGTAAGGAGGTGAGCAATTTCCATGAGCTCTGCTAGCACTTCTGGAATAGCTAGCTCTTCCACGATCATCCTTTCTTTCATGGCACCTGCCTTCTTCCTCTTGTCTTGAGTTTGATCCTTTCTTTGTTTGTCTTTGCAATTGATTTAAGCTCTACAACACTCGATCATTTATCTGACTTTTCTATCTCATTAGTATCTCATTGTCTTCGTTGTAGATCTGCACTTCCATATTCAGGCTTCTTACAGTTTCTAGTAGTGTTTCCTACTCTCCTTTTCCCTTGCGTCCATTGTACTATGTCTTTGCATTACCAACTCTAGTATTCCGGCCTTCAGCCTCCTTATCATGACTGGAGGCTCCCTTGCCTTCTTCCATTTCCTCAATATGCATCCTGATTTGATGTGCTTAAGCCCCTTAATTCTGCAAAATGTGCAAGCGATCATTTTGTTAGAATTATGCATAAGATAAACAAAATTTCCAAACCATGCTACAAGTCTCTTTATTTTTTTTTTCTCATGGAGATCATATCCCCATTATCCTAAAAATAACAGTGTCCTGTTATCCTTGGCCGACATAGAATCTCATCCTGTGCAGGTGCTTCCTTCGAACCACCTTCTCGGTTGACCACGACTAGAAACCACGGCTGAATCCTTCTTAGCACTTTTCTTTCTCGAAGACAACCAATTCGTACCTTATCCCTCCTTCCCTCAACTCCCAATCTACATATGACCATGGCCATGACCCTGCACTTAGCTGAAAAAGTGTTTGTCCAGAGATTCAGGACTTTGGAACTTTCAGTCGGGATTTGATCAACGGTCCTCGTCCTCTTTCACGATCAATGATCGAGATCCACTTCTGGACTCTGCACTTCAGGAGTCTCAACTTTCCTCGCTTTCCTCCTCCTAGAATGATTTTACCCAGAGTTCATGATCTGTTGACGAGTGTCCTCCGACAAATTAGTGGTTGTGAATCGCTTTCGCTCTTCAGGCTTAGGAAGTTTCAAACCTTCCTCCTGCACTTTCTCTCTGAGTGCTTTTACCTGAAGTCGACGATCCTTCGACGTTTGTCTTCTGGAATCCATGGTCGATACGTAATCCAGTTGTTGGGCCTTCAGGAGTTTTCGAACCAATGCAACCTATCACATATTTCCCCTCTAGAGTGCCCAGTCTCCAGACTGGACGATCTATCGCCATGTGGTGGAATACTGGAAGTGAACACATGGCCCAATCAGGTAGGTGACATGTGTCACGTTCTAACTGAATTTTCAATACTCCAAATGCTCAAAACTTACTGACACATGGCACACATCCCATGTGTCCCAGGTGATGTGCGAAAACCACGTCACTCCAGAAATTCCAAGGTCCACATCACCTCCTAGTGACGTCATCATGCCCCATCACTTTAGCTCTTCAGGCTCTGGGACTTCGGGAGTTTCCATGCTAGCACACTTACAATTCTCTCGAACTCTGTATTCCTAAACTAGCCAATCTATTGCCATGTGTCCTCCTAGGTCAGACAACTAAGATTCACTTCGGGTCTTCACTCGGAGTCCAAGGATCTGCACCTCGTGTCCTCCTTAATATGACGATTGAGGCTTACTTTGGGTCTTCAGACTTTAGAAATCTAAAAATTCCAAAACTTATCTGGCCCCACTAGATTTTATCCAAAGCCCTGGATCTGGTAACACGTGGATCTTGGTCGATCAATGGTTGAGATCCTCTCGGATGATCGGATGGTCGATATTTACTTTGGCTCTCTAGCTTTCCAGGCTTTGGGAGTCTTAAATCTCAACTGAAAACCTCTCAAAAATATTCCTCCAGAGTTACTAATCTGATGACACGTAACCTCTTGGAAATCGATGGTCAGGATCTACTTCGGACGATCTGACATTCGATGTTTACTTTGGGTCTCCAGCTCTCCGGGCTTCGAGTGTTTCAACTCTCAACTTCTCCTCACTCTCTCTTTCCCAGAGTTCTTTCACCCGGAGCACACGATCGATTGACGTGTGTCATCCTATGGATCGATGGTCCCCAACTACTTCGACTATTCAGAGTTTCGATGTTTGAGCCCTAACCTGTCACATCACTGCATGCCTTTCAATTTTCGGGGGCATGTATCGACAGTTTGGAGTAACCCGATTTTCACCCCACAATTCTCCTAATGCTGACATGTAACCCCTTGGGGAAACCATGGTTTGGATTACGAGACCACCTTGGGAAATTATCTCCCGTGCAACTTGGTTCCCCGCAATAACTCATGTCCATTTATCTCCCTCTCCCATGGGATCTGACAGTTGTGACCTTAACCCTTGCTTCCTTTTCATCAGACGACCCCTGTTCGCCTGTCCTCCGATCCAACGATCTTGAATCTCTCATGATCCTACACTGGTGATCGCTCCCGAATTCGAAGGGGACAATCACGATCCTTCAAACCCTTTCTCAGACATGCAGCCTCAGGTCATGGCTATATCACACCAGTGACCACTACAACCAACTATCTCATGGATAATCTTCAACAGTTTGGCTCCCTTTCCTGAGCCAAGACGCGAATGAGGATGGATCAATGGATGGGTAAATGTGTGCATGGGAGTTCATGAGGGAAAAATGAGTGAATCGTACAAGAAATCAGCGAACAAGCCATCAGTCGAACCCCCACATCAGACCAGAGGCAGGTTTAAGTAACTACATGGGGAAATCAAGAACCTTCTGGCCGTCCCCAAGAAGCTCTTGTAATCGATCCCCTCCCTTATGAAAAAGGGGTAATTAACATAGGAATAAACACTTATCCCCTCAAGCCCCCTCTATTGTGGAATCATAGCCCCCTATAACTCTATTCCTTATCCATCTAGCAGCCAGAGATGTATTTATTATTATTAATGATAGAAAAAACATTACATGTCTTGGGCACGCTGGCCTTTTAATAATTATTTGGGCACTGTGGCCTCTCATCATTGTAACAATATATTATTTAAAATGGGGGTTCAAAACCTTGGGTGTTACAGGGTGTAACATCCCCAGCCATCAACCGGCCTGGGCAATGCCACTACTCAGCTCTGAATTAGTTGCAATACCAAACTGTAGCATCCCCGACCCTCCACAAAGACTGGGTAATGCTACCACTGCGGAAAATTCACATATAAATATATAACATGCAATTTAATCAAAATAAAACACATAACATGGAGTTACTGCTACCATACAGATTCAAATGTAATAGATAGTAATTCATATACATTGTTGTCTCAAGAGTTGGTTCTAGGCTGTAATAGAGCCAAGCCTTAGCACATTTTAAATGATATAAATTTTGTCACTCGGACTTGACTTGGGTTGCATGCAAGTAAATTCCGAGATAACCTTGAATCACTTTTGATTGGAAACTGCCCCTTCCAACCCGAGAGGGATCTCTCAAAAATATGTCACAATAGGATATTCAATAATCTTAATAGTGGGTAGATCTGTGGGTAACATAAAGTTTTGGCTTTTTAGGGTTGATGGGTTAGACCGGAAAGTAATCCATTGGGCATGGAGTCAAATGATCAAGAAAGTAATAAGAGTGTTTCGGCAATGGAAATCCATGGAGCAGAGGCGAGATGGAAGTTGATTACAGAGGGAAGGATTTATAAAAAGTATGGCAGCAAAATAAAGAGAAAACATATCAAAATGCAAGGATCACTTAGTAATGAGTGAATTCCAAGCATAAATCAGTGGAAAGAGATAGTTGGTACGGAGCATCTAGCAAGGATGAATTCTGAACCTTCATATCTCTGTAAGAAACAACCTATAACCTGTCCAGCAACAGAGCATCTAACAAACAGATGAATTCCATTACAAACATAGTTACAAATCGGGAATAAAATGGAAATAAAACCAAGTGAAATGATATGAAAACGAAGCAATAAGACATTCTCTGCAAACAAAATCACAAGAATCTCTTATATAGATCGAAAATGCTCTGCACTCTTTTATTAAACATGAAAACAAGTGCTACAGCCCAGGAGTACTACTCCTCTCTCTTTTTTCCTTTTAAAAATATTCCTCATATATGTATTGAGGTCGAAATCCTCTCTAATATAAAAGATAACAATAGTTACAACCAATTCTTCAAACTTTCTGCCATAGAAAATGGGCCAAACTGCCGAAAACTAGGGTTGCAGTTACAGATATGTATATCTCGAATAGCGACAGCTATGTATAAACTGAAAAATTGTTTTTTGCATCTGCTTATTCTGAGAAAAAACCTCTCTCAGTTCCCTGAGACCCCTTTTCATTTTTCCCAAATCTGCATTTAACAAACATGTGTCAAAACAGGGAAAATGAAATCCGAAAATTAGGGATCGGAGATGGATTCGATTCTACCAATATGTGACACCTGTACAAAAACTGAAAGATCCTAATGATATTTGATGTGTTAGGCACAAAATCCTCCAACCGTTTCTCAAAATGATACTCCAATCACTCAAAATCCTCATTTGAAAATGATGACTCAGCACAGTAAAAATGCCATATTTCTGAAAACGAACATCATATTACGGGGGACTTTTGACTACCTTACCAAGATCAAAATGAAATTCTGAAGACATCATTAGAAATCTTAGGATTTTTAGATGTTGATCGACTATTCGAACACGAAAAACGACCTCTCCACGACTGAGAAAATTGAATTTTTCTAAAGTAAGTTTGCATATGACTGGAGTCCCGATTTCAGGTTTTCGGGATTCGAGGAAATGAAGCAGTGGTTATTAAAATCTTCATGTCGGCCAAATACCCGATGGCCAAATCCCCGAAATAGACTTTGTCTTTTACATTGCACTCTTTCGGGCCTTCGAGTTTCGGGTATCATGTCCTCAAGAGTTATGACATGCAAGGAATCCCGAATCGCGAAATCGTGATGGGATTAATTAGATGATAATCATTTGTTTTAATCTCTTATTTAATCATGATTAGCAATTAATATTTAACCTTTTGTGGATTTAAGTGTTGGGACTTCGATAATACTTGACACGAGAAATCCCAAATCGTGAAATTGCGATGAGATTTATTAACGTTAATCTTTCTTAATCTTTATTTGACCTGGCTTATCCTTTAATACTTTAGTGAATTCGGGGATCGGGGCTGTAGTTATTAAGATATCTACGTCGGCCAAATCCTCAACAACAAAAAACCCGGACTCGTGAGATTTTTCTCCATGTGGCTTAATGCTCAGGGTATGCAGTCGTTCCACTGCCAATGCTTCCATTCATTCTCCTAAGTGACTGAAAGCCAAAATTTCAATATTTGTTACAACATATGCAACGGAATACATGATAACATTCTAGCATCACATGCATGCATAACATAGAATTAAGCACGTAAATGATACTTGTCTTTTAGATGGAGTAAATCCACCAACTACATGCAGATCTTCCACGAACCTCCCAGCCATAGACCACGCTACTCATCACGCTCAGTAGTGGGTCACCCCCGAGAGGGGACTAAGCTCCACAGGGAAAGGGATTCCTAGGCTAGGTAAGGTCAAAAAGGAGGTCACACAATTTCAGAGGAAATATTCTCTCCCAAGAGCCACTTATGTCCACTACCCACAGACTCTCATTCCCCACATGCATGTCCCACCCCAGGAGTATACACCTTCATTGTCCTACATTCCTTCGGTTGTTAAACCTCCCTTTCCTTAGGCTTCAACAATAGACCGGACCAAAATTATTCGAGTTCTGTGGAAGCTATAGGACTCCTTCCATGATTTCTCACTTCCTCCACGCACTCTCTCACCTAGAGAAAGTCGCTCACAGGCCTAACAACCTATCTCTTCAACCAGTTACTTCTCAATTCTTGCAAGGTAATAATAATAGCACATCAACAACATTCGGTTAACTCACGGGTGACAGCAGCTATAGAGAATTGGGTATGAACATCCAAAAATGGAAACAACCCACTGAGACGACCTGACACGGCTCAGGAAATACACAATACAACAACCCAAATGGTTAAGGCACGAAATCTGATTTGCATTTTGGATAAACCTTGGTTCACGAGACACACAGGTCGGCTTTTTCCCTTCTCTGGTTTCTTAGATGCGCCCAGTTATGCCGAGGGTAGACGCAGAAGCCAATGAGTTCAGGTGAAGGATCGAAGAATGAGAGAGTGACCCCCAACATAGCTGACTCATCATTTTTAACTGCATGTTCTCAGGTCGAAACTTGTCTTCCTGGATCCGCATGAGTTCCACTTAGCACACGTTCCCTTTACAAGAACTTAGGACAACACTCAACATGTCCACCTTAGCATTCATGAAATAATAATAAATCATTATCCCCTTTAGAGGTAACCCCCCTAGATTATCCCCTAGGCCCACACACTTAGCCTCCTCCCTTACCCAACCTTGTGGAAGCTTAGTCCCCCATCACTCTTTCTTCATGGTCAGTCTACATGCAACGATGTTTATATTTTATTAATGATCTACATAATTACATATACAAAATCAGGCTCCTGGCCTTTAACACCCAAGCTCCCTGACCTGATAAACACATAATCCCACAGCTTATATACACTTGGCTCACCAGCCTATAAAAATAATTACAATTCATAATATAAATGGGGCACGTTCTTGGGGATATTACAATCCCCTCCCCTCCTCAATGCAATTCTTTACACAACATCAGCAAGATTTCCAAAATCTTCAACCATATGTGGGTATTCTTCCCACATAGCATCCTCATGCTCCCATGTCGCATCCTCGGGACTGTTGGACCTTTACAAGCCCTATGGCTCAATTCTAGAGTTGTTTTCTCTTCCAGTCCAATATGCGCACTGGATGCACTTGCAAGATGCCTTCTTGCTCCACCTGAATCACGTTCCAATCAATAACATGATTAGCATCAGGTATATATTTCTTAAGCAATGAAACATGAAACACATTATGTATAGTTATGGATGCAGGTAATGCAAGCTTATATGCAATGTATATATATGTATATATAGGAAATTCTAATAACATTATAACCTGTATACAAGATACACAACATACAATAAATAGATAATTGTACTTATCTTTTGATTGAGAAGACTTTCGTATCAACATGGTCTAGGCCAAGGTACCAAACCTCAGTAGCACTCCAACCAACCAAACCTCAGTAGCACTCCAACGAACAATCTCTCATTCCCCACATGCATGTCCCACCACAGGAGTGTACACCTTCACTGTCACACAGTTCATCAGCTACTACACCTCCATTGCCTTGGGCTTCAACAATAGGTCAGACCGGAAGTCTTAGAGCACCGTGGCTCGAGGAGTTCCAACTACTCTCAGAGGTCTCTAATCAGCATCTTCCCTGAGCTACTCTTTGTAATCAACATCATCTCATATGCATCACCCACATGTAGTTATCATCAGAAAACATAAAAGAATTCATTTAGGAACTCATACTTAGTTCAAAAAGGAATTCAACTTTTCCCCCAAAACAGGAAATTCCATTTCATAATTCTTCTTGGTTGTTGCCAAATTAGGATTGCAACCTTCCTTGTGGTTTTCCACAAGCACCAAACTACATACTTTTTTCTTGCAAGGCTTCATCTTGCATACTGCCAACAATTGTCAGTATTTCTTGTACATCATAATTCAATTGCAATATGTAAAGAACCAACTGCAGTGATCTTAGAATTGTTTGCATCTAGAAATTCAATCATAATTACCCAACAATTTAATAAACTAGAATGACTCATCATTCTATGCATATGCATGTTCACAGTAATATATGTAAGTTCATTACTTCTTTTTCTGAACAAGAAAAATTCCTGTAGTCAATGCTCATGTGACTACTTGACTTGCAACTTTCCTGTTGCAATGTCTAACACCTCCCTGAAATATCCTCAACTTCATGAGTTAACAACATTTCAGTTGTTAGTAACAATTATTTCCATGCAATAATATATATGCACGTACTTACAAAACACATTCAATCATTGCATTTAGTATACAATTATGTCACTTATTATGCATGAGTGCAATTCTCAATGCATAATTAATCAGTGCACCTTGCATTGGATTACATAATGCTCTTTATCT
>ML796883.1:101790-134544 GCA_009831015.1 Picea engelmannii
AGACTATAATTCTGTGGTGTTCATTAGTGTTAGCAAAAAGGTTGCAGTCCAAGTTTTATTTAAAGTTAGGAAGTTTTTAGTACATGTGTGGCTCATAACCTTTTCATATCCATACCTTGTCATATCCAACCAGGTCTTGGTCTCATACATGACTAGCTTACTGCCATTCATTCCTATAACCAGTTCTTATCTTTAATTCTTTGGTTACTACCCCATAACCAAATTAACATGACATTCTACTATGTTAGTGTGTGCATTCAGAAGCTAAAAATATTTGAATTAATATAGACCTCTAGCCTTTACGACATCTAGTGGTAAGAATTCAATAATACAATCATGTGATTTTATAAAATAACTCTGGCTGGGGAAATTCTTACCTAAATTTCCTTTCAACAATTATGCAAAAAGAGTAATAGAAACTCATACCTGCATGACTGCCATTAATAAATTTTATACTACCTGAATGTCTGATGGCAGTAGAATATTTCATGCTTCTTTTATCAAACTTATAATCAACACTGCAGCTTTCTGTTGCTTCCCTCCTTATGCAACAACATCATCAATAACACTTGCAAACATGCAAGCATTCTTTCTTCTAGCTGACCCAACAAGTTGTAACATACTTGTTGCCACAGAAATTGCAGCAACTTCTTTCTCCCTATAAAAATTTTTCTTGTTGATCCCAGAAGTCTACAATTCTTCTAGAGTTCCTGGATCTTCTTGTGCTCTCATTGTAGTCACTGTACATGACTATTTTTTTCCTGAGCACTTTCTAGCCAAATCACTCTTGGTTGCCTTTGCATTTATAGTCCCAAACTAAGTTGATATTAACCTTCATCTTTCGTTAATTTTCTAGGTCCAACTAACCCAATCTCGTACTTGATAAATCAAATTCCACACCAAGTTGTTTTATATACTCTGGATTCTTCAACATCTAGTTACTCTTCAGGACTGAACTTCTTCAGCCCTTTCCCGATGGAATACTTTAGTACTTGAGGTTTTCTTGTACTCTCCGCTTCTCTTTTTCTAGCTGCATAGAATTAATTGAACATCCTTCTTTTACCTTACCATCATAAATTCAAGTGATACCTCTGACCTCTTGGGTTGTCACTCATGGCTCTATGGTTATTCATTGTTATATAAGGAGTATGTCTCCTAAATTAACCTGGTTATGATCCCATAACCAATCATAACATAATATGAAACTTACATTTTATTTAAGTGCATTCTAGCATCAACAACACTTACACACTCTAGGCCTTCGGCCATTACATATCAATTTAAATATTGAAAATTAATTGAGGGAGTCCATACCTTGATCCCCTTCAACATGTATGCATGAACAAAAACTAAATGCATACCTTCCTGGTTGTTACCAACCTACTTGTTGTTGTCTGACCAATGGATATTTGTAGAAGCTCACAGACTTCCCCCTTCATCATTTTGATCACCATTCCTTCCATCCTCATGGGTATTCACCTCAATGGAAATTATAAGCAACAAAAACATCCACATAATACATAATCCATCCTTTAGTCATACTCAAACATTATTTCATAATAACAGACTATTCTAACTTCACCAACATGTTATATGCATATCCAATAATGTACATATGCAAAATTACACATCCATGTTGATGCAGACCCCCCCTACTCTCCTCGGGGCTACACGACCTCCCGGTCTAGGATCTTTCAATATTTTGAGTCGAATTGACTCTTCGGGCTCATGATTGAACCCAAATCAATTATACACAGGCCCCCTCTTCTCCTTTAGGCGCGGGTCCTGCCAGACCTACGAGATATTCCTGCGTGCTTCCAAAACTCCAAGTTTCAAGCGCTAGCCCCTTTTTCATTAGCCCTTTCCTTCATAATACCATGGGATATGACCTCATAGAAAAATGTGATTGCAGGCGTGGGCAAGAGTGGTTTTAGTCCAACCCGCTTTTCACCCCGCAATTCACCTCCAGTTGACACATATCACTTTGTTCAAACCATGGTATAAATTGTGGCCCGCTCTCAGATTTTTAACATACGAGCAAGTTCTGGCCCGGAAATCCATCTCATCCGTCGATATCCAATCCCTTGGCGATGATCTGCGATCAACGGCCGCTATGTATCCTTCTTCCACATGCAATCCCAGATCTACACGATCTGTCGACACGTAGCTCCCTTCCAAATCAACGACTACAGTTGATTCCGGCTCTCCGACCCTCAGGAATTTCAACTCTCAACTTTCTGCTTTTCCTGTATGGAAATCTTCTGTAGTGGAAGATCTATTGACACTTTTCCTAAACAACTGGACAGTTCTGATGAAATCCGGCTCCCCGACCTTTGAGATTTCTCATGTCTCCACACACACAAACCTCCGGAGTGAATTTCCCTGGAGTGACAGATCTTTTGCCATGCGTCCTCTCCAAATCAACGACCCTGATTCTCTTCGAGACTTCGGCTCTTTCCAACCAAGATGAGACCAATGGTACTTCGACCTCCTCCTAGATCAACGATCGAGATCTCCTTCAATACTTTGACACTTTCATCCTCTGCTTTCCTCCGGGGTCGTCCATACTCGGAGTTCCAGATCCGGTGCCACACGTCCACTTTCAGATCAATGACCAATATTTACTTCAGTTTTTCTTCTCCTCCTTGTCCACAAACTTATGAAATTTTGGATCTTACACCATCTGTCCTCCTTGACGATGGATGGTCCCAAATCACTTCGGGACTTCAGGACTTTGACAAGTCCACTTATCCTGCACACACAAGGGTTAAGCCGCATGCGCTTACCCCTGAATCCAACATTCGTTGGTCCTTCACGCTCAGACCTAACATATGGGATCCTTTCCTCTCCTCTGTACTTCCTTTGTTCTATTGGAAACTTATCTAACGGTACATGCTCCTCCCCACAACAGATCCAATGGTTGTTGTCGCCCCTCTTCTTGAGATTTTGACTTCTTCCACCTTGGAATATTTTGTCAGTGTTCAAAGGCTTCAGCCTTTGACCTTTCTCTTGCGAATCCACCTCTTGGATCTCGTCTTCGCTATCGTAAGCATTATCTCTTATGAGATTTTCAATTTACTCAATCTCCTAAGGGTATTGACCCTTTTGTTTCCTTTCAAAGGAAAACTTTGTGCCCTCCTGGCAACCTTCTGCTCAAAGCACACCTTGCTTAGTGTTTTCTACAGATTTTTCAACAGCTTTGTGAGTATCTTCCTCTTATACTCATCTCACTGAACTCGACAAAGAGTTATCTCTGTGCACACTTGCACTCACTCGATTCCCTCCTGGAAGAGCCCTACAAAGTTCTTAGTGACTCTATCTCTCTCTGAACTCAACACAGAGTTCTTCATGTGCACTCCTTGCACTTATGCTAATGAAGGCTCAACGGTATCTCTCCTGAGCTTATCTGCAATTAAATTACCTCTGTCAACGCACTCCTTGCAAAAAATGTACACTCCTTACACTTGAAAACTCAAATAAGAGAAACAATTGAAACTTATTCAATACTTCACCCGTTTATGCATTCAAACCAATCTGATTTAAGAAAATGTTCATATTTCATTTTCTTTCCGAGCTCTTCTCTACTCTGTAATCATTTTTGGGCAGTAGCCCCTTTCTCTCAGTCCCCAACCCATGCAATCACGGGTCATGACCAAGAGCTATATCACTAGATGCTTACTCAGGCCTTCGGCTTTGTAGATTTCAAAGCACCACACAACAATCTATCAGAGTTCCATATTACCAAACTCACGATGTAGGGTGGATCAACCATCCATGTCTATTCAACATCCGACGGATGACACTTACTATGGAACCTCAGGTGTCTAAGTTCTAGGTCTTTGGGTCTTTAGGACTTCGGAGCTTTGGAGGATCTCGCATGCACACATCTGAACTATTAATCTATGAACATTCCCAATCACCTTTGGTGACGTCATTACGTCACTTCACTTAACATTTTCCAATTGTGGGGGCATGCAATGGTGGTTTGGAGCAACCCTCCTTTCATCCTGCAATTCTTCTGACACTGACACGTAACCCCTTGGTGAAATCGGGGTCTGGATTGTGGGATCGCCTTGGATAATTAACTCATGTGCAACTTGGATCCCCGCAATGCCTCTTGGTCGTCGATCTTGATGTATAGTGATCAACGCCAGTGTGGGTCCTTTAACCCTTAACTTCATTACGTAACCTCGTCCCCACTAACCATGCTCATACGGAGTGCCACATGGTGGAATACTAGCGGCTAACTCGTGGCCCAATCATATGGGTGTCACACATCACATTCCATATGGAATTTCAAGCTTCTACGGGTTCAAAACCCACTGACATGTGGCACACAACCCATGTGTTCACGTCAAACCAAGTGACATCAACATGCCACATCACTTCGGAGTTTCAGACTTTGGCCCTTCTCTTGTTTTTGGCATCAGACTTCATTGAAGTCATGAAATCCGAAGGGCTTCCGGGTTAACTCCTCTGCACCTTCCCTAGATCCGACGGTCATAAGGGATTTTCCTTCCTTCCGAATAGATCCTACGACAAAGAATAGACTATGTTAATCTGCGGATCTCCAAAAGAATTCATGGCTAACTGCCTCACAACATTACCAGATATGACGGTTGTGAAGTATTCTCCTTCTCCCGAATAGATCCTAAGGTCCACATTACTCTGGGACCCAATACCACGTCTATCGTGGTTTTACAACACCGCTACTCCTCTTGAGATTTGTAACACGACCAAGGTAACTTCTTGGCACTCGAGAAGGTTCTGAGGTTCGAAATTGGTCCTCCAGACACAATTTCCTCTTGAAACCTTGGGTCCAATGACCACTTATCCAACCCATCCAGGCTCAGCATTGAAACCATGCTCTGAACTTGAATTTTGTCTATTTCAACAACAATTATTTCCTAAACTTTTGCTTCAATTTCCACTAGCATGGCCCATCCAGACTCGGTGTCGAAAACCATGGCTCTGATACCAATTTGTAACATCCCCAGCCATCAACCAGCCTGGGAAATGCACTTACTCAACTCTGACTTAGTTGCAATACCAAACTGTAGCATCCTCGACTCTCCACAGAGACCAGATAATGCTACCACTATGGAACATTCACATATAAATATATAACATGCATTTTAATCAAAATAAAACACATAACACAGAGTTACTGCTACCATACAAATTCAAATGTAATAGATAGTAATTCATATATGCAACGGAATACATGATAACAATCCAGCATCACAGACATGCATAACATAAATTAAGCATGCAAATGATACTTATCTTTTAGTTGGAGTAAATCCACCAACTAGGTTCAGACCTTCCATGAACCTCCCAACCATAGACCACATTGCTCATCACGCTCAGCAGTGGGTCACCCTCGAGTTGGGACTAAGATTCACTGGGCAAGGGATTCCTAGGCTAGGCAAGGTCAAAAAGGAGGTCACATAGTTTCAAGGAAATATTCTCTCCCAGGAGCCACTTACGCCCACTGCTCACAGACTCTCATTCCCCACATGCATGTCCCACCCCAGGAGTATACACCTTCAATGTCCTACAGTCCTTTAGTTGCTAAACCTCCCTTGCCTGAGGCTTCAGCAACAGGTCGGACCAGAATTCTCTGAGCTCTGTGGCAGTGTTGGCAGCAGGCTGAAGTGGAAAGAAGGACAATCATGGGGAAAGAAAGCATGCAGAAACTGAAGTAACAGTTGGAGGAAAACATAGCACGCGCGCATGAAATAAGGCATGCATAAGGAAAGTGACGATTGGAAGGAAGAACAACATGCACACATGGGAGGAATACCTAACATCGGTAGGGTTAGGGTTTTGGTAATATATTGTAAATGAATGAAGAGCCCGAAATATATAAATATAGATACGTAGGTATCGTAGGGGGTTCCTTCTTGTTAGTTTGGTTTTGTATTGTTCCATCATAGATATGTACGAATTGATGCAATATGTAATATGGTTATGAACTATTTTGTAAGACTGTTGAGCTAAAGGAGAGGAGAGAAGGAAGATCTTAGGATTAGATCACAGGCTGAGGAGCCTGGTGTGACCTAGTTCGCCTCATATAGATCTCACCCATCTGAGGATAATTGTAAGTGTGCGGCGACGGATATGCAGAACTACCATAATAAAAGAGCCAAGAGACAAATCTTTGTGGACGCAACCCAAGAGGGGGTGAACCACGGTAATACATGTGTAATGGGATGAATGCATGCATATATTTACCATCTTTTTAGTAGTTATTTGTTATACTTAATGAATGAATGAGTTGTTACATTGCTTGTTTAAATATTGATGCGATAGTGAGGGAATAAGTCGTGAATAACAATAGGTTGCAATCATAAGTTATAATAAATGGTTTAGAATAAAGATCCCATATATTGCGCTCAATCCTAGGCTGTAAACACATGAGTCTTACAGCCACCCATTAAAGCTAGCTTGGGTGAGACTGTGCAGGGCATTCTGTGTGTTGCGTTGCCTTCTAGTTTACCAGGAGGGCCGATGGTTTTAGATTCTTTTGTTGGAAACCTAAAAGGCATGAACCCTAGGTCAATAACTCAGATGATAGAGTAACCAACAAATGGTTTCATTGTCATTGGAAGGAACAAAGGAGGATTGAGTAGATGAGATAGGAGGAGCAGGAAGCGAGCAAAGAAAAGAAGAGAGAAATGAGCCATTAGAAGGGGATGTTGAGACCATGGAACCCCACAAAAGCAGAAATCGAAACTTCGTTGAGAACCAAATAGGTAGATTTTTCATAGAAAGGCAATCGAAACCCTAGAATCACACCTCGCAAATATCTGGACAAATATGTGTTTACTGATTTACACAAAGTCTTTTTCTGTGATTTTCCACATCTATTGTAGGAGTGGATACTAAGGTTGAAGGTGTTACTACTCTGTAAATTTTGTCCGGATGAATAGACAAATGACAGAGGTAACTATTTCAACCTACTTTAGAGTTGGGCACTAGCCTGCTCAACTCAGAGAGGGCTCTCTCGTGTCACTTAATATATCTATGGAAATTGGTGGCTAGATTTGGTTTGTTTTGGGGGTGTTTTATAAAGTTGTTGGCCAAGAAGAGGAGGGACACTCGGGGATATGGAGTCAAAATTCTGAAAATGAATGAAAACATTGACTAGCCAATAGAACTCTCTAGAGGATAAAGGCTAAATGAGGCAATGAATATGAGTTGTAAATAATATTTGCAGATTGTAAGAGGAAAGGGAAAAAACAAGTAACTGCATCAGAGCATTAATAAAATGAATTATAAATTAGTTAGGAAGAAATACACATAGTTTAAATTGTTTCAACCGAGAGCATCAAGGGATGAATTATGGGCTTTTAATTATCCAATTTAAACGGACAAAAATGTAAATGGAATTAAAGAACATAGGAAATACAAACAATGAAGGAAGACAAAACTCATATCATAGTCATTAGAATCTTTTCATAAATAGTTCAAAATGATTTTTCATATGTATTCAATTCAATCCCAGAAAAATTACAATAGAGTCCAGAACCACCAGAATTGTGCCCTTGCACTTCTGCCCATCACTAATACACCCAGAACCTCTAATACTTATACAATTCGAGTTCCTTCAGTGTGCAATCGGTTACAATAACTGAACTGAAACGTTATAGCTTCTACAATGATTACAAATGACATTTTTCAAAAAAAACGTTTCATGATCCCTACAGATTCCTCTGACGCTACAGCTCCTTCCTCTGCCACATTCTCTTTGAAATATCACTTATACTCTTTCAAGTATAATTGCATTTATCTATATTCTCATTAAACATTTGGGAATAATATATTTGAAATAAAAATAATTCCCAAATATTTTCTATCATGTGGAATTAAATTTTCATAATTTAATCCATGCCCTTGGTTCTTCAAAACCATGTCTTGTTTGGCCCAATTCACCATTTCACTGTAAAAAACATTTATTGTTATTATTTCCCTGTGAAAAACATTTACTGTGTAATTTTTTTCCCAATTATCGTTTCACTATGGAAAAACATTTACTGTGTGTTTTTTCCAGTTTATCGTCTTTGGAAAAATACCTTTTATCTTCTTCTTTTACTTATGTAAATATTTGGATAAAGAATTATCCAAGTCTTCGTTCACGTGCATATTCCCATTTAAATCTTTTGCATGGAAATAAACATTAGTTTCTTTAATTTGTAAATATTGAATCTTACCTAAAACCTTTTCAAAGTGAGGAGGAATTTCATTTATTAGAAATTCCATAATTGTTGTTGAATTGCACTCCTAGAAAAATGATGCACATTAAACATATGATAAATGGTGCATTTACTACATCAGTCTTGGGCTGGAGTGGTTTAATCCAAACTGCTTTTACCCCCGATATGCTCCATGTAAAAACATATGTCCATGAATCCCCGACCCGCCTTCACATAATTAAGCTCCTCGCTAGTTCAATCCCCGATATGTATGTGCACCCTCCATCCAACCTTTGACTTTTCCACATTATAAATTGAGATTCGTGCCCATGATTTGACGTGATTCCATGAATTAAATATTTAAATATTAATATAAATATTTTAACATAAAAATATTTATATTAATAAAGGTTTTTTCCAATTTTTTAAATACTTTAGGCATATGAGGCTTTAACACATGGCTTTGTGGATAGGATAAGGGTGCTTAATAAAAGGAATTTTTTTTTATTTTCAATAGGAATGTGAAAATAAGGGTAAAAATGAATGAAGTGATGGAAGTAAGGGAATTAGATAAGCATTAAGGCTAGGTATAGGTTTGGGATATTTGTCAAATTTTTTACTTATGGAGGACATGACTATTTTGGATAATCAGTTGAGTGAAGGATTTAGGTGATGGGAGCTTAACGAAGCTGGTGAAAAAAATTTAAAATCTGAGTGGAAAGATAGCGCAAGGACAAGATGCTTTGGGAAAAATTAATGCAAATTAGAAAGTGATAACATAGGTTCCAACCGGGGATGTTATCCTCCCTGTGAGGTAGCAAAGAACTCGTAGACCCAGTGCCTGATCCATTGGGATGCTCCCAAAATATGTGTGTGTACCCTGCTATGGCCTGTGACTAGTGTCTGCTGAAAACTAAACTCTGCACACTACTCTCAACTAGATACTGAACACTGAATACACTACTAAAAATCTTATTGTACACACCATTGGAAATCCAAACTGAAAAATGCTTGACGAACAAGCTTCTTTGCATACTCCTATCTACTCTAACTGCTGAAATGAATTGCCAATCAAGTGAAATCAAAATTCCATTTTAACCATGCAAGCATTTTATCCACTGTTTGTTTACTTTGCACAAGCTTTCTCGAAATCCTGTTTACTCATAATTCATTTAAAATTTCATCCATAATTCCAAATCTCAAAAAATTAAAAACATTTGGACTGTTCACTGCCTCTAACAAAACTGCAAATGGATCCTCTAAAATATGCACAAAACAACAATCATGTTTCACCCTTTCCACTGCATTATTGTTTTCATGTGATTTAACATGTTGATTTCCACCAAGAGGATGAAAAATATGTTGAGACTGCTGGAAATAAAAATCTTGTGAATCAGAAGGCAGTGTTGGCTGAAATGAAACCCCTGGTGGAAAGAAATCCATGTCTAACACTGATGTTGATTTACCATCATCTTTATTTCCAAGACGGTATTTAAGCACAAGCTGCAAATATGAACTGAGATAACCATCCATGTAATCAGCGACATGGCCATTAAATGCATGAGAAGGTTGTTGGTCTTCCTCATTGATAACAATTTTCTCATTTAAAATAGTCCCACTGTGAATACAATCAAACTTCCCTACTTCCTTTGTTATCTCATGATTTTCTTTCAACAATTCAAAGGAAGAAAAACATAATGGAAGATAGTTTTCATTTGCAAATCCACTGCTTTCTTCATATTTAGCATTATTCCTAGAGGATTTCTGATTTGAAACATTATAGACATTTTGTTTCAACGGTTCGAAAGAGGAAAAACACAATGGAAAGGTTCTTTCACCTGATTCAAAACCTTCTTCATTTTCTTCACTGCTGTCATAGGCACATTTTTCCATTTCTTTGGATTGTTGAACACACTCATTTTCAGATTTGTCTTCGACCAATGGATGAAAATGTGTACTAACATGACCTTCTATGTAACAAGTACCAGGGTCATCAAACACATGAGAAGATTGCTGCAATTTTTTGTCAATTGTTTTTAGTGAATCAGTGTGATTTGGCATTAGCACACATTCCTTTGCTTCAATGATGATATTAGGATTTTCTTTTAACAATTTGAATGAAGAAAAGCATAAAGGTAAATAATTCCCTTCAGCTGATTCAATACTTTATTCTTTATAACTATGATATGTAGGCTGATTGTTCTCATTATAATGTTGAAAAGGAACATTTTCTGATAGATAACATGCAGTTGGTTGTTCTAGGGAGTCAACATCATAATCATCATCGTATTCATCATATATATGCAAATCAACAACATATGCAATGTCATCTAACAAGAAAAAACTTGGAACATCAACATGTTCTTCAACAAACTGATTTGCAAACCCATATTCTTGACTATCTACAAATGAATACATAAAATAATCAACCCCCTTCTTATCATGGGATGGATTAGAAGCTAAATCATCACCTCCTCTTTCAACCAGAGGAATATGTTTTTTTGCAAAATCATTGGCATTAAAAAATTCAAGAGGGCGTATAATATTATTAACTCTCTGCTCAAGATTCAAATCAATTGTTTTCTGTTCATCTTCATTGTCATGTTCTTTAGCATCTAGCTCCTCATTTTGAATATGTTTACATGCTTCGATATTGTGTTGAATCTCCTGAGCATCATTGAACATTTGTTGTAAGGACTTAAGTCTTCTTTCCATCAGGAGGAAAGACAAATATGGATGAAGAGTCGTTGTATAATGGAGCATGGCAGCAGCTTCAGTGGGTTGAATTTCTTTGGGAAAATTGTTATAAATACTGGAAAACCTTCTATTGAATGTAGAAATAGTTTCATTACTCTGTCTCTTCAAGGCATAGAACTCTATAAGTTGTAGATCCAAAGATTTCTTCTTGCCCCAAAACTTTAAAAGGACATTCTCCAATTCCTCCCATGAGCTAATTATTTATGGCTGCAAATGTTTAAACCAGTATTTGGTGTCCCCTTTCAAGGATTGAGAGAAGGCCCTCATACAAAAATCATCATGGTCAATCTCAAACAAATCTATAAAATGCTCAAACCCTTGGATGTGTTTTTTAGCTGAGATGACATCAGGTTCCCCATCAAACACAGGTAGGTATTTATAGTGCTCAGGAGGAAAATCATGAAGGAATTGAGGTAATTTTAAGGGTCTGTATCTATGATGAATCTTGGAGGGTGTTGGATCAAGTACAAGAGGTGAAATATCAGCTTGGTTTCATGAGGCTCATCAACTTGGTTATGATCATCATGTACAACTTTAAGAGGAGGATATGCAATTGCAATATTCTCATGATCATCATTAGAATGCAGCAGGTAAAGAAAAATTTGTTTGACTGCATGTTCAAGGAAGGACCAGAGGCAACATATAACAAACAATAAAATGCCTTGGAAAAAATCCAATTTTAAGTACTTGTTTTCTTCCATAATATATTTTCATACCTCTGTCAAGGGATCTCATCTTCCAGTGGAGTCTCTAAATTACATTCGAAGCTTGAGTGGAGTCGCCAATAATGTTTTGGAAGCTGGATTATGCATTGAGAGTGGAGTCGCCATTGAAGATTCAAATTTATGGATTCTTCTACCATTGGAATCACCTTCAAACTGATTTTTGATGTGTGGAGTTGCCAAAGCAGGAATACAACCAATATGTGCCTAAGTGTATGTTGCTCTCAAACCTTAGAACTCAACCATGTTGTTCTTTCCCAGGGAATATTTTTCAATTTCATCCTCGGAAAGGGCGCTAGAATGCTAGCACTCTGTAAATTTTGTTCGACTGAAGAGATAAACTACAAGGGTAATTGTTTCAACCTACTTTAGAGTTGGGCACTAGCCTTCTCAACTCAAAGAGGTCTCTCTCATGTCACTTGATATATCTATGGAAATCAGTGGCTAGATTTGGTGTGTTTTGGGGGGTTTTATAAAGTTGTTGGCCAAGAAGAGGAGGGACACTCAGGGATATGGAGTCAAAATTCTGAAAATGAATGAAAACATTGACTGGCCAATAGAACTCTCCAAAGGATAAAGGCTAAATGAGGCAATGAATCTGAGTTGTAAATAATATTTGTAGAGTGTAAGAGGAAAGGGAAAAAACAAGTAATTGCATCAGAGCATTAATAAAATGAATTATGAATTAGTTAGGAAGAAAAACACACAGTTTAAATTGTTTCAGCTGAGAGCATCAAGGGATGAATTCTGGGCTTTTAACTATCCAATTAAAACAGACGAAAATGTAAATGGAATTAAAGAACATAGGAAATACAAACAATGAAGGAAGAAAAAACTCATATCATATCCATTAGAATATTTTCATAAATAGTTCAAAATGCTTCTGCATATGTATTCAATTCAGTCCCAGAAAAATTACAAGAGTCCATAACCACTAGAATTGTGCCCTTGCACTTCTGTCCATCACTAATACACTCAGAACCTCTAATACTTATACAATTCAAGTTCATTTAGTGTGCAACCGATTACAATAACTGAAATGAAACGTTATAGCTTCTACAATGATTACAAATAACAGTTTTCAGAAAAAACGTTTCATGATCCCTGTAGATTCCTCTGACGCTCCATCTCCTTCCTATGCCAGGTTCTCTTTGAAATGTCACTTATACTCTTTCAAATATAATTGTGTTTATCCATATTCTCATTAAACATTTGGGAATAATATATTTGAAATAAAAATAATTCCCAAATATTTTCTATCCTGTAGAATTAAATTTCCATAGTTTAATTCATGCCCGTGGTTCTTTAAAACCATGTCTTGTTTGGCCCAATTACTATAAAAAACATTTACTGTTACTATTTCCCTGTGAAAACAAAATACTGTGTAATGTTTTTCCCAATTACCGTTTCACTATGGAAAAACATTTACTGTGTTTTTCCCAGTTTACCGTCTTTGGTAAAATACCTTTTATCTTCTTCTTTTACTTCTGTAAATTTTGGATAAAGAATTATCCAAGTCTTTGTTGTGCATCTTCCCATTTAAATATTTTTCATGGAAATAAACATTAGTTTCTTTCAGTTGTAAAGCTTAAATCTTACCTCCGTAAAACCTTTTCACAGTGAGGAGGAATTTCATTTATTAGAAATTCCATAATTGTTGTTGAAATGCACTCCTGGAAAAATGTCGCACATTAAACATATGATAAATGGTGCATTTATTACATGAGGCTTGGGCCGGAGTGGTTTAATCCAAACTGCTTTTACCCCGGATATGATCCACGTAAAAACACATGTCCACGAAAGAAACCACGGTAGTTTTCCCCAGCCTGCCTTCACATAATTAACCTCCTCGCTACTTCAATCCCCGATATGTATGTGCGCCCTCCATCCAACATTTGACTTTTCCACATTATAAATTGAGATTCGTGCCCATGATTTGACGTGATTCCATAAATTAAATATTTAAATATTAATATAAATGTTTTAATATAAAAATATTTATATTAATAATAATAAAGGCTTTTCCAATTTTTTAAAGACTTTGGGCATATGAGGCATTAACACATGACTTTGTGGATAGGATAAGGGTGCTTAATAAAAGGAATTTTTTTTTTTTTTCAATGGGAATATGAAAATAAGGGTAAAAATGAATGAAGTGATGGAACTAAGGGAATTAGATAAGCATTAAGGCTAGGTATAGGTTTGAGATTTTTGTCAAATTTTTAACTTATGGAAGACATGACTATTTTGGATGATCAGTTGAGTGAAGGATTTAGGTGATGGGAGCTTGACGGAGCTGATGAAAAAGTTTTAAAATATGAGTGGAAAGATAGCGCAAGGACAAGATGCTTTGGGAAAAATTAATGCAAATTAGCAAGTGATAACAGAAGGATAAACACACAACGAACTAGATTCGACAGTTAGAGTGGACCCTAGTACAGATTGAGCAGTTACAGCAAGTGAAAAACAAATTCACCCACGCAGTAGAATTTTGGCTTGACAGTATTGTGGCAGGATTCATAATAGAGTTTGCAGTGGACACGTCGAATTCATATAGCACAACGGAGCAAGAATTTCTACGCTGACCTCGAGGAAGGTACATTCAATCACTGTATACTTCTATTAAAATATTTTTATATAACAAACAGGTAATGATAATGGAATCAGATAGATGAACTTCCCTGCGTGCATGGGGGAAGGGGGGAAGCACTGACAGAGTGAGGATAAATGGAAGGAGGGAAGGATAAAAGCAAGAAGGAGGAGGAACCCTTGGACCCGATCATGATGGACGACGACCAGATCAAGTGGATCTTGGCGTCAATGGGAAAGACACATAGTGCAGCACCCTACCAATACAAGGTGAATACCAAGAAGAGAGTTATAGCTGTGAGGGAAGGCTTGGCGAGTGATGAGGAAGAGGTAGAGGATCTTCGGGCTGTGGAGTAGATTGAGGAAATCTTGCATGCAACATATGACAGGAAAACGAGAGGTCCAAGAACGAGAGGAGAAGGCAGCCATCCTATCCATATTAATGTCAGTGTGGAACCCATAAACCCATGTGTGACTAATACACCAAAGAGAACACCACCATTTAGACAACCGCGGTTCAGAGGAATTCTAACAACAGGAATTACATCTACACAAGGAACAACAACTGGATGAGCCAGTTTAGGCAACACTAGTCAAGTATCTACACCGTGCAGAGGAGATAGTAGTTTAGTATTCAGAATGGCAGGACATGATCCTACCATCAGGTTACCAGAATTTTGGGCAGAAGAAGTAGAAGACCCTGAGAAGCACTTGTTCATTTGTGCAAAGATCTGGGAATCAAAACAGATCACCGATGAAGATACCAAACTGGTGCAACTATCTATTACGCTAAGAGACCGCGCACTAGACTGGTACATGAGTCTAGACACAAACAGTGCCCCTGGGACGACCAGGACACTGGACAACATGGAGAAGTTACTGATTAATGAGTTCTAGAATTCAAGTTCAGAGGACCAGTACATGAACGAGATGATCAAAATAAGATAGAAACCAGGAGAGTTTGTATGGGAGATTGACCAGAGATTTAAACGACTAAAGGGAAACTTAAAATACATCATGCCCGATATGAAACATTGGCACCTGTTTGTTAATTCACTACTCCCACACCCCTTTACGACAACAGAAATTTCAAACGCAGGCAGAGGCTCTATAGGAAGCCTTGCAACTGGAAGAAAAATATTACCAATAGACAGACCCAACTATTGAAGAACTAAAGGAGGATTTGAAGAATCTCATGTTCCAGCTGAACCGGAATAAGAACAAGGACAAACGAGAATTCATTTGGTGTACCACGTGCAGGACGGAAGGACACCACAAGAATGAATGTCCAACGTTTGCACAATATATGGTAGCAGGAATGTCGAATCCATTACCAACGGGAGGATTATGGTGCAAAATATGCAAGAAAATGGGTCACAACCCTTATCACTACCCGATGATGCAGAAATACCAGGCACTTCCAAAGAATTCATATTGCACCTTTTGCAAGTCAGTGGGCCATGATGATAAAGATTGCAGAACTATGGAGCTGATGTGAGAAAGGACATCAAATGCATATAGGGTACATGCAGAAATGATGACTGGGCAAGCATCGCCATAGTTCAATCAAGCCCCATTGCCATACAACATAGTGCAACAACATTATAATACTGCGCAACAACCATATAATAATGCACAACCGCAGTACAACCCGGCACAGCCCCAGTACAATACCACGCAGGATAATCAAGTGCCTTAGTATAATGTGTCAAGAGGTGATCGAGCATGCTACAGAGGAGGAGGACGAGCCAAAGGAGGTTTTGAATGAGGTAGAGGACCAGTCAAATGTCACAATTGTCAGCAACTATGACATTATGCAAGGGAATGTCCGCTTCCACCAATAAATTGTATGTATTGTCGCGCATCGGACCACGATACAAAGGAATGTCTGACACTACTAGTGAAGATTCAGGAGAAGAGGAACCAGAACAATCAGAATGTTCAGTGGATTTTAGCCGAAGCAAGGGATGAAGGATGGAATATCAACATAGTTACCCGCGGAGGAGGTAAAATAGGCACTGACGCAGTTCAACAGGAATCAACGCAGAACCAATGGGTAAAGAATAAAACTGAACCAATAAAGCAGTTCAACGCGCAAAAAGGAAAGGAGGCCAGACAAGAATTTCAGAAGAAGGACACAACTTCGACTTCAACTGCGCAGCCACACAAGGAAGCACCAGAATATGAGATGCCTCCATCATTGGATCATACCAACAAAATGCATCCCACGGGACAAGTAAGTACAATCAAAGGCTTTTTGCAATCATGTGTAAAAGTATTAAGTGATCCATCATCTGTGAAAATATTGCAAAACATCCGAGAAAAGTGTAGCAGCGAGACGGAAGGAAAGCTAGAACCTAAAACAATTAATCACCTACACACAAAAAGAAGAACAAGTAGAGAATTTAGACTGAATGCTAACATTGGGGATTTCAATATGGGAGACATTATACTAGATCTAGGATCCGAAGTGAATGTATTACCAAAGAAGACATGGAAATGCATGGGAGAGCCCACATTAGGATACTCGCCTATTCAATTGAAACTAGCAAACCAACATAGAGTCCTACCAAAGGGTAGACTGAAAGGAGTGACAGTAGATCTTGATGGAGTGTGCACTAAAGCATATTTTGAAGTCATTGAAATAGTGGACGACACAACACCTTACCCAAAATTTCTTAGTCTGGATTGGGCGTTTAACAACCAGGCCATAATCAATTTGAAGACCAAGAAAATGACATTTGATTCCAGAGAATATAGGGTCATTGCGCCATTAGACCCATTAGAAGAGGATAAGTTTGTAGAACCTACTTGCCTAGACTTAGAGGAAATCAGTCAGTTGTACAGAAAAACTCCACGCGATGAGGATTACGTAAACCCAACTGCAGATGAGGTACTCAATTGGCGGAGAATTACTTCATGTGCAACATACTTAGACACCAGTTTAGAGAACTGGTAGCAGAGGCTACACGAAGTATCCACATGAAGATGTGAAATAATAGACTTCGCAGTAAGATGGATAGGCACAGAAATCAGAGAACCACCCAACTTCCACAGAATCAATGATTTGGAAACATTCTTGACGAAGTACGAAGATGTAGTGTTAGAGAACCAGAGATTGTTAGCACTTGACTTAGCACTAAAGGCCACACCAGCAAGATGGTGGAGCGCACACAAAGAGACAATCACAGACTAGTACCAATGTAAGCGATTACTGTGCATAAGGTTTAGCGCAGAACCAAAAAACAACAAACAACATAAATATGAAGGACACAGAGCACCAATAGAACACTTGGACGCATGTAGAACGCTGTCGAAAATGACACCACCATAGGAATGGCCTCATCACTTCATATATACTCTCAAGGGCATACCAACGAATTGGTATACGGATCAGGAATTGCTCAAAGGAACTATGACATGGACGATATTGCGACATAATTTCACAGTCACTTTCTCATTTGAGCATGAGAACCCCAACATAGATGCAACCCTTAAACGGATCAGAGGAGTAATATTCATCAAAGAACCAGAAATAGAATTTATCACAGAAGAGCAACAACGGAATAAACAGACAATCAAGGAACTGTTGTCATGTTACCATGTACAGGAGGAAGCCCCATACGAAGACGATCTGTGCGATATTCAGATCGAAGAAGTAGAAGGAGAAAGAGATGTGGAGGGCCCAACTATTGAATCAGAAGTCATTTCCGTGCCAATCAAGGTAAAGAAAGTTAATATCGAGATAGCTGAGTAGCCTAAAATGGCCAGCATTGGAGATTACTGGGATGAGAAAATAGTATAAAGTATCACAGAGTTATTACGTGAATACAGTGACCTCTTTTCCACAACATTCACAGAGATGAAGGGTATAGCCGGAGAATGGGTAGAAATGAATAAACCACTCAGACCTGAAGTGATACCTATTAGACAAAAACCCTACATATTGAACCCCATATATAAACAAAAAGTTAAAGATGAGATCGACGGGATGCTTGAAGTTGGCATCATAGAACCAGTTGAGGAGTCAGAATGGATAAGCCCGATGGTAGTACAGGACAAGAAACAAGGAAGAGGGATCAAGATATGTGTCGACTTGAGGAAGTTGAATGATGCATGCCTACATGACTTGTTCCCTACACCATTCATAGATGAAGTGTTAGAGAATGTGGGAGGGCATGAAGCTTACTCATTCACTGATGGATTCTCGGGCTACCATCAAACTAAGATATCACATGAGGACAGACAGAAGACCACGTTTGTGACAGAATGGGGATCTTATCAGTACATAGTCATGTTGTTTAGACTGAAGAATGCACCAACAATATTCTCCAGAGTAGTCATTGTTGTGTTTAAGGAATTCATCCACCAATTTCTTGAAGTATACCTGGATGATTGGACAGTCTACAGTCTGTTGAAAAACCATGTGGAAGTTTTACGGCTGTTGTTAGAAATATTCATACAGTGCGGCCAGATATCACTAAATATCAAGAAATGCATATTTGGAACACCATTTGGGATACTATTGGGCCACATAGTATAAAAACAAGGTTTATTAGTAGATCTGACAAAGATCGCAGTCATTGTTAACTTGCCAACACCAAAAACAGTCTGTCGGCTAAGAGCAACGTTAGGACACACAAGATATTACAAGAAATTCATCAAAGGATATGCACAGATCACAGCACCAATGGAAAAGTTGTTAAGGAAGGATACAAAGTTTCAATGGAATGATGAGTGTCAAACACGGTCTAGATACCTTGAAGGAAAAGATGGTTACCACACCGATATTAGTATTTCCAGACTGGGAAAATACATTCCATGTGCATGTAGATGCATCAGTGATAGCACTCAGAGCTATCTTGGAATAGCTAGGAATAACAAAATTGGATCACCCAATAGAGTTCGCAAGCAGAAAGTTATCAGACTCGGGACAGAACTATAACATGAAAGAAAGAGAAGGCCTAGCCATGGTCTATGCACTATAGACATTCAGACATTACTTATTAGGAAATCACTTTAAAATGTTCACAGATCACTCAGCCCTGAAATACCTCGTCAACAAGCCAGTTTTGGGGGGGAGAATATGTTGATGGTTACTACTATTCCAATAATTCGACTTTGAAGTAATAGTTAAACCATGGAAATTGAATGCAGGACCTGACCACCTGTCGAGGGTCACAAATGGACAAGAACCTACGAATTTAGAAGATAAATTTCCAAATGCACAGTTATTCTCAGTACAGATTGTTGATGAATACTTCACATATATAATTCAGTACTTGAGTACAAGTACTACACCGCAAGACTATAGCACCGCGCAGAATAAAAACCTGGTAGTCTGCATTGCTGACTACCAACTGATTGCCGGAAAGTTATATAAAATGGGCGCAGATAGCATCTTGCGAAGATACACGTTAGAGCACGAAAGACGAAGAGTCTTAGAAGAATCCCATGAGGGAATAACAGGAGGGAATTATGCGGGTAAAGCTACCACATATAAGGTATTGCATGCAGGATTATGGTGTCCAACGATTCACAGAGACTCAAAGGAGTACTGTCAAATATGCAATGTTTGTCAAAGGGTAGGCATACCCAACAAAAGGGAAAAGATGTAATTACGACCACAAGTAACATTATAGGCATTTGAAAAGTGGGAAATAGAATTTGTGGGACCAATCAACCCACTGGCAAAAAGAACAAGGGCTAGGTACATTATCACTGCAACGAAATATTTAACAAGATGGGCGGAAGCCGCACCAATAAAATATTGCAACGCAAAAACAACAACGCACTTTTTGTTTGAACAAGTAATCACTTGATTCATGTGCCCAAGAGTTTTTATGAGCGACCAAGGCACTCACTTCATAAACAACATCATCCGCATGATGACTGAAGAGTTTGAAGTCCATCATCAGAAGAGCACACTGTATCATCCACAAGCAAATGTCACAGTGGAAGCCTTCAACAAAATTTTGGAGAATGCACTGACAAATATTTGTAACGTCAACAGAGATGACTGGGACCTCAAAGTACCAACAATATTATGGGCATACAGGACTACATGCAAAAAGTTGACAAGCCACACGCCATTTAAACTTGTTTATGGCCAAGAAGTAGTAGTGCCATTATAATTTTTAGTACCCATCTTGCGTGTAGCAGCTATCACACAAATGACAAAACGAGGCGTAGTACAAGGGAGACTGAATCAGTTATTGACCATGGAGGAAGACCGAATCTTGGCAGTATTCCATCAACAAGTGCAAAAAGCAAGAGACAAAGCTTGGCACGATAGACACATCAAGAAGGAAAAGTTCAAGGAAGGAGATCTAGTATTGATGTATGATAGTAAATCGTTAGAGCACCCAGAAAATATTAGAATGCATTGGTTAGGACTATACGAAGTAATATCTGTCACAGAGGAGGCATTGTACAATTACAAGATTTAGCAGGTGCAGAACTCAGAGGAATGATCAACAGGAGCCGACTGAAGTTGTACAAGGATAGTTGACCACCGACCATGCAGTAAAAAAAAAAAAAACTAAAAAGAGCGCAGTATGCCAGAAGTAGAAAGGCCACATGAATTTAGAAACATGAATGTGGCAAGGACAAGAAAAACGGTTACATACAAAGGGAAACAAGCGGGAAAAAGAAAGGCGGCAAAAGAAACATGACAGGACGACACTAGGCGAAATTAAAGAGAGGCAAGGACCGATGGGATGACACATTAATCACACCAATAGAACACAGGACAACAAGAGTAATGGTAAGTACAAAACCATTGAAGATGCATTGAATCCACGATTAAGGTGCATTTAACCCATAACCAAGGAAGCATACTCGACAAGCTTCATGGGAAATCCATACAACACATGGACGCGGGAGCCCATAGTCTATTCATGAAGATAGAGAAGACAGAGAGTGACAGAGGTGAAAGAAAACAGAGAGAGTTCATGGAGACCACAAAGACCGTTTGATTCTAGCAGCCATTTGATACTCACTATGATGGCACCACCCAAGCAAGCAGAAGCGAGCCAGACCACCAGACAAACTAGAGCTCAAACCAGGTCATGAGGACAGGCCAAAGAAGGTGAACAAAAGTCGTCGAAGGTCATCAATATCGACGAAATCCCATCCCTAGAGAGGATACCAATACAACCCACATCGATAATGGAAGAAATCCAACAGCCAGAAGTGGAGGCCACCAATGTATATACGACCATAGCAGTACAGGAACTACAGAATGAGGAAGAATAAACCTAGAAGGAGGTGAAACTAGAGAATACAGAGGCAGCTTCAAAATTTAATGGCACGATGTCGAATCCGACAACAGTAGTGGAGCCAAATGAGTCTCAAACGACCATCTCAGAACACCCAGCAGGTGAGACCGCAGACGATGTCTCGACTTGACTGGAATGGCATACAGAGGGACAACCGGAAGTCGTTGTAACTTCAAGCCAGCCACCGTAGCTGAAGGACAAGATAGAGATACCAAGTTCACCCCGCAAGAACCCTGCATCAGAAATTGTTCTACCACGCATACCAGTTGGGGTACAAGTAGGACCAGAGCTATTGGGTCACATCGGGAAGCTCAAATACCCAGACCATGATATAGCAGATGAATCCAAGTTCCCGAAACTTATGCAGAGGGTCTTTATATAGACCATAGGCACAACTCAACTTGGATAAATGATTAACCAACCATACCAGTGGGCAACTAGGCTGGAGAAAACAGGAACCTTAGGTCTATTGAACCTACCACATTTTGCCAGAGGCCAGAATGCAATAGAATGTGTTAAGAAGTTGTTAGTAGTCACACATGTAGGGGACATATGGCTGGACAAACCCGTCCCCATAACTTTTGAGCTTATTGCGCAAATAACAGTCTTACCAATTCGGGGTTTGGATCCCGCGTTGGTTCTGGATGACAAATCCAAGGAGAAAGCATTGGCAGAAGAAATGAAGAATAAGTATGGCACCGCCAGGGGGATGAGAGGCATCATCATTAAACGGATCAACAATGCAGCCACACAATTGGGCGCAAAAATCTTAACCTGCAAGTTGCTAAGAAAATGCCGCAGAGAGGAAGTACTAGCTGGAGTCATTGCAGTTGCAGCCCAGTGCGCAAAAGGCACATTAATGAGCTGGGTTCCATACTTATTGAACTTATTCCTATAGTACTGCAAGGATTCGAAGGAACTAGGAATAGAGTTCCACTACTCATGGCTGATTACTTTAATAGCCTTCATGGGATGGCGAGAACTAGCCTATGTAATTTTTGTACCAGACCACAGCCATCAGGAGCGAGGTATCTATTGCTGAAAATAGGGCCGAACACCAAGCATAAGAGGGAGAATGGGATCATATTTGAAGCATACCTACGAGACATACAGGAAGCGATCAACCGATCGTGGAGAATAACACCCGAGGCTATCGTGCAATATGTAGACATCGCCAATTTCCAGTCCACATGACAAGCAATGTGGATACAGGCACGGCAGGATTCGGCTAAACAATGGCTACAGATGCACTACTGCATTACAGAGGGTGATATCGATATGGTCATCAACGAATGGCCCGACAAATGGAATATTCCATCCATCACCCAGGAAGTGCCAGAAAGAACAGCAAAAGGAGAGGCAGAGCAGGGGGAAACACAGCCTCCGAAAATCCAAGTGCCCAAGAAACCAATAATGGGCCAAGGCAAGCCAACATAGACAGACGAAGGACCAAAGAAGACAGGAACCCAGAAGGGGAAGAAGGATAATACACAGTCGACCAAGTAACAAGAAAAACAGACTAAGGGAGCGCAGGAGACCGCCTCAAATCCCAACACATAGGAACCAGGGGGGAATAAGAGACCAACCACATAGGAAGGAGGCACGTGCAAGAAGTCAAAAGAACAACGAGCACCACCAGAATACACGATTATGGAGGATGATGGGGACATGATCGCTAGAATTGTCCAGGATTGTCTAGGAGGACTTCGACCATGCAGCACATCACAAGGACAAACTGCAAAAAGAGCTAGCATAAATGGGATAGTTCCTTAAGAAATTTGGGGAAGTACAAATAATAAGCAGCAGTAGCATAGAGCCATTAGCAACCGATGAAAAAGTGGAGGTAGAAGGATGAGATCTAGTCCACTCATTACCACACACAAACGCAACAGTCTACATCATACGTAGCATGATACGTATGGATGAAATCGTGGGGCAGACACCTTTGAAGGATTTAAACCACATCCAATTGGTCTTGATGTGGATACCATCAAGGGCACTACACAATTTGTAGGTTAGCGTCGACCACGAGGTACAGTCTCGTGCACACAAAAACTTAGTCGAATTACAGTAAGCAACAAAGAAGAGGGAGGCGGTGGAAAAATTTTGTGAGCAGGCCAAGTTTGAAACTTAGGAGGAAAAAGAACCCAAGAACGAACTGGAACAAAGAGTAGGAGAAATTTTTGAGAAACTTCCAAACACCGTGCAAGGGAATGAACTTCCAGTAGCATAAAATATTGATCGGATTGCGTAGGCCATCGAGCAATATCAGAAGCAAATCGAGAATCTCTGAGAACAACTCATACCCACCACTCCACCAGCAGTGAAGGAGCAAAGGAAGGAGGAAGCAACAACACAGCTACAGGAGATAGAGTAGCAGGTTAGCACATCAGTTGACTTGTTCGATAAAGCAACGCAGCTTTGGACAAGGTTGGAAGAGGATCCACAGGTCCAATGGTGGGACAAGGAAGAGGAAAGGATCAATGTAGCAATCCAAGAGCTCAAGAAGAAGCATAAGACCATACCAATCCCAGAACGTGTCAAAGGGACGTAGGAGATTAAGAAATTGCAGGCAAAGATAATCTTTGTGCAAACCCAGAAACAAGAGTGTTAGGCTCAAATGGAGCCACTACAGGAGCAGGTAGCAGAAGTACTGGCACAAGTAGAGGAAGCTAAGACACAGATAGCACAGACCCAGGTAGAATGTGCAGGATTGATGAGAGACAAAGTACCAATCCAGGTAGTGGACACAATCAAGGATAAGACCACGCAAGCACTGACACAAACAACAGAGCTCAAGGAAAAGTTCCAGACGATCACCAAGGACATCGAGGAAGCTTAGAGGAATTAGGTGGCTCGGGATGAGCCACATGTCAGTGTTGGGGGCCTGTTGGCAGTAGGCCGAAGTGGAAAGAAGGACAGTCGTGGGGAAAGAAAACGTGCAAAAACTGAAGTAACAGCTGGAGGAAAACATAGCACGCGCGCATGTAAGAAGGTGTGCACAAGGAGAGCGACAATTGGAAGGAAGAAGAACATGCGCACATGGGAGGAAGACCTAACGTCGGTAGGGTTAGGGTTTTGGTAATATATTGTAAACAACTGAAGAGCCCGAAATATATAAATATAGATACGTAAGTATCATAGGGGGTTCCTTCTTGTTAGTTCAGTTTTGTATTGTTCCATCATAGATATGTACGAATTGATGCGATATGTAATATGGTTATGAACTATTTTGTAAGACTGTTGAGCTAGAGGAGAGGAGAGAAGGAAGATCCAAGGATCAGATCGTAGGCTGAGGAGCCTGGTGTGATCTAGTTTGCCTCATATAGATCTTACCCATCTGAGGAGAATTGTAACCGCGCAGCGCTGGATATGCAGAACTACCATAATAAAAGAGCCAAGAGCCAAATCTTTCATGACGTACCCCGGGAGGGGGTGAACCATGGTAACATCTGTGTAATGGGATGAATGCATGCATATATTTACCATCTTTTCAGTAGTTATTTTTTATTCTTAATGAATGAATGAGTTGTTACATTTCTTGTTTAAATATTGATGTGATAGTGAGGGAATAAGTCATGAATAACAGTAGGTTGCAATCACAAGTTATAATAAATGGTTCAGAATATAGATCCCATATTTTGTGCTCAATCCTAGGTTGTAAACACATGAGTCTTACAACCACCCATTAAAGCTATCTCGGGTGAGACTGCACGGCGAATGTTGTGTGTTGCGTTGCCTTCTGGTTTACCAATAGGGCCTATAGTTTTAGAGGCTTTTGTTGGAAACCCGAAAGACATAAACCTTGGGTCAATAACTCAGATGATAGAGTGGAACCAGTAATTAGTAACCAACAGGAAGCTACAGGACCCCTTCCAGGATTTCCCACTTCCTTCGCACACTCTCTCACCTGGAGAGAGTCGCTCACAGGCCTGACAACCTGCCTCTACAACCAGTTACTTCTCAATTCCCGCAAGGTAAGGATAATATCACATCAACAACATTCAGTTAACTCATAGGTGATAACAGATATAGGGAATTGGGTATGGACGTCCAAAAACGGCAACATGCCACTAAGACGCAACACAGCTTAGGTAATACACAGGACAACAACCCAAATGGTTAAGGCACGAACTCCGACTTTCAGTGTTGATAAACCTTGGTTCACGGGATACACAGGTCAGATTTTTCCCTTCCCTCTGGTTTCTCAGATGTGCCAGGTTATGTTGAGGGCAGACACAGAGGCCAACGAGTTTAGGCAGAGGATCGAATAATGAGAGAGAGACCCCCAACATAGCTAACTCATCATTTTTAACTGCATGCGCCTAGGTCGACACGTGTCTTCCTGGAGCCGCATGAGTTCCACTTAGCACACGTTCCCTTTACAGGAACTTAGGACAACACTCAACATGTCCACCTTAGCCTTCAGGAAATAATAATAAATTATTATACCCTTTAGAGGTAAGCCCCATAGCTTAGCCCCTAGGCCCACATAATTAGCCTCCTCCCTTACCCAACCTTGTGGAAGCTTATTCCCCCATCACTCTTTCTTCATGGTCATTCTACATGCAACGATGTTTATATTTTATTAATGATCTGCATAATTACATATACAAAATCAGGCTCCTGGCCTTTAACACCTAGGCTCCCTGGCCTAATAAACAGATAAGCCCACCAAATTATATACACTTGGATCACCAGCCTATAAACATAATTACAATTCATAATATAACTGGGGCACGTCCTTAGCGATATTACACAAGGGTGGAACCCCTGTGCAACTATTGATATTGTTTCGAGCAGCTTGGACTCAGATCGAACAAAGGTACAGAAGTACACTAAATTGGCTTGTCCAAGGTCTCTCCTCGTGTCGGGTAAGCTGCAGAATTCCATTTCCCTGTTAGCTACTTCATTAATTTCTGATTTGTTGCTTCTGTCAGGGTTTTTGGGGATGGATGTTTTTTCTACTTTGGGCTCCTCCCCTCTTTTCACCCAGACTTGCCTTGAGGCAACTTTCCTTTAGCCCCATTTGTTGGTAATCTGGTGTTGGGGGTTAATTGTGTTTCAAGGGCTTCCTTCCCTTCGATGTCAATTGGGGATGTGGTTAACTTGGTTCCTTCTTATGCTAGTATTTCCCTTCCTCCAGAGTTTGTTCCTTCCCATCCTATATCTACTTTGACATTGAATGGGACTCCTTCCCATTCAGGTAACCAGTCGTCTTCTGGCACTAAGTCTTCAGACAGGTCTAGGATTCGTTATTCTCTTCGTAATAGGGTTGTATTAACTGAGGACTTTGGTGACTGTTGTGCGGAGGATCTGCTCGGGAAGGGTTTGGGTTCTCTTCCTCGGGCACCTTCTTCGTCTCAAGGTCGAGGTAGGAGATCACATTTACTATTGGCTCAATATCGGGCCAGGATTGACTTGGCCTCTGGCAGGCAATCTTCCATTGAATGCGCGCTTAAAGCAAAGGTATCCCATGAGGTGGTTTCTCTATGAAAAAACTTTCCTTTAACTATAGGGGGTTGGCAAACCCTACAAAATAATCATCCTTAAAAATATTAGTTGTTGTTGTCGCTCCAGATGTTATTTTTCTTCAAGAAACTATGGGGGTTAGTGAACTGGTGGTTGCATCGTTAGAATCTTTGTTGCCAGGTTGGTCCTTTGTGGTGGTGGATGAAAAGGGTCGTTCTGGGGGTCTGGACACTAGTTGGTCTCTCAAGCATTGTAACTGTGAACGGATTTGGGGTTTTGAATCGAGGATTGGTCTCAATATTTTTTTTTTTCAGTTGGGACATTCCTTGATGCTAGTTAACATTTATGGACCCTATGTTGATCGACATCATTATTGGGACTCTCTAGCAAAGTGTTCTTGGTTTTCTTATCAGAAGGTTATTTTGGGTGGAAATTTAAACTGTTCCATAGGTGCGGCGGAGGTCTGGGGACCTCGTACAAACCCGGACCCTATGACCAATTTTTTTACTCATTTTCTTGAACTCCATGGGTTCTTGGATATAGAGTCGATATAATTACAACCGACTTGGAGGAATAGGTGGGTCGGGGATGAGCTGGTTGCTAAACGCCTGGATCGTTTCCTTCTGAAGGAGGAACTGGTGGATTCCTTGGCCCTTTCTCGTCAATGGGTTGCCGGTATCAGTGAATCCGACCACAATCTGATTGTTCTGGAATTATGTAGTAGGGATAATTGGGCTCCTAGCCCCTTTAATTTTTTTGAGGGTTGGTTAAAGGATCCAAAGTATCAAGCCTTGGTTCGTAAGTTGTGGATCCCCATTGGACAAAATTCAACTACTCATGCAGCTATTCTTTTTCTGGAAAACCTGAAAAAAAGTAAAACAAGCAACCATTTCTTGGGCTCATGAGAAAAAATTAAAAGAGGAGCAGGAGTTATTACATATTGAAAAGACCCTGTTGGATTGGCCGGTTGGTTCTAGCAGGGGATTATGTTCCAGGGAGGACAAGGATGAGCTAGTTCAATTGGAACTTTGGCAGAGGGTTATTTTTTATGATAAGGAAGCTTTGTGGAGACTCAAAATGCATGTTATTTGGCTCTCCTGCGGGGATGAGAATACAAAATTATTTCATTCCTTTTCCAAAGGAAGGAAAATGAAAAACACTATTTGGGGCCTTACTCGAGGGGATGATCAATTGGTCAATTATTTTGAAGGCCTTTTAACTTTGGGGACTTCTCATTTTAAAGAACTTTTCAAGGCTCAAGTGGGATCCTCGATTGCTAAGATTGTTAATGTGGCTAGGCTTTTCCCTCGATTTTTGGAGGAGGATGAACGTGTGTCTTTGATGGTGGAGGTGACTAAAACGGAATTGTTGGTAGTCATGCGTTCTTTTTAGAAAAGAAAGAGTTCAGGTCCTGATGGTTGGCCGATCGAAATTTATTTGGGTTTTTCGACTTGATGGGTAATGATATTTTAAAAGTGGTGAAAGAATCCAAGAAAAATGGGCATATACATGAACCACTAAATTCCACATTCATCTCATTAATTCCCAAGTCGAACAACCCCTCTTCTTTTGACAATTTTCGTCCTGTCTCTTTATGTAACTGTCTTTATAAGATCTTTCTAAAGTTATCAGCCAAAGACTAAAGGACATTATTTCTAGGCATATTTCAAGCGAATAGTTTTGTGTTTTGGTGGGAAGATAGATACATGAGGCTATTGGGGTTGCACAGGAAGGCTTACACAGTTTGAAAAGTAGAAAACTTAAAGGTGTGGTTATTAAAATTGACTTATCGAAGGCCTACGATAGGGTAAATTGGCTTTATATCCGAATGTTTTTGATACATCTAGGCTTTGGAGTGGCTTTCACAAATTGGATTATGGGTTCCCTATCCTCTGCTACTTTTTCCATATTGATTAATGGTTCAGCTTCCTCATTCTTCAAGGCAGAAAGGGGCATTAGACAGGGATGCCCTTTGTCTCCACTACTTTTTATTTTGGTTGCTGAATGTCTTAGTCGTTTCTTGATCGAGGAAAATTCAACATGAAATTTTAGAGGCATAAAAATCTCACCGAGTTTGTATATCTCCCATTTACTCTTTGTGGATGACATCTTAATTTTTTTTTACAGTTCTAGGAGGGATACTGATAAGCTGTGTGAGGGTCTAAATCTCTTTAAACAAGCTACGGGCATGGTAATCAATGGACAGAATTATAGCATTACTCTTTCTTTTCTAGATGGGGGGGAGTCCCAATCCATCTCTTCTAGACTCCCTTTTCGGGTTTTTTATTTGGATGAAGGATTAAAGTATCTTGGGTTTCAGTTGAAACCCAATGATTATCGGAAGTTTGATTGGTTGTGTCTCATTGATAAAACTTCAAAAAAGATTAAAGAGTTGGAGTCATCGTTGGTTATCTAGGGTTGGTCGCTTAGTTATTGTGAAGGCGGTATTGGAAGCTATTATGGTTTATTGGATGTCGTTAGCTTGGATACCAAAAGGTATTTTGGAAAAGGTGAGGAGGTTGTGCTTTTCTTATCTGTGGCATGGAAACAAGGACAAAAAGGTTTTCCCCTGGGTTCGTTTCGAGCGGATTGTTGCACCAAAGGCCTTGGGTGGCTGGGGCTTAAAGAATTTGTTTTCTTTCTCAAAAGCACTTGTTGCTAAGAGCTCCTGGTGACTGATTAAAACTACTAGCCTCTGGACCCATGTAGTTCATCAAAAATATATTGCTCCCCTATCTACTCTTGACTGGATTTGAACTACAAACAAATCTTCGACGGATATTTATATTATCTGGAAGGCGTTGATTAAGGTTTTGATCTCATCGGCAACCGTTTGGTTTGGTGGGTGGGTTCTGGGTGATTGGTACGTATTGGTATGGATCTATGACCTGGTAGCCAGATGGGACACCTATTATCAGCAGGGATTCAGAATAGATTGGCTCGGGGTGGGTTCTATTATCTTGCTTAGGTTGGGGACCCCACACAAACAAATTTGTGCCATCAAGGTTGGTTGTCGAAGAACAGGCTTGGTCTCGTGGAGGAGGACCTTTTACATTGGGATAGATATACTCAGGCACTCCATGATGCCTCCATTCAGTCGGTTGACAGATATGATGAATTTATTTGGGATGGGGAATATACTCCTCATGCAGGTTATATAAAATTATGTGTGGAACTTCATCAACAAGGCCCCCTTTGGTGGTGGAAGAAGATCTAGAAATAATCTTGTCCGGCGAAAGGAAAGTTGTTGGTTTGGTCGATTCTGGCAAACAATTTTCCTACCTGGGATAATTTACAAAGACATATTTTCTCTGGGTCAGGTCGATGTGCTCTATGCAAAACTCATTTAGAATTGGTGGAGCACCTTTTTTTACATTTCTCATATGTTCGGGATGTATAGGATTTTTCCAGGATTTTGATGCCCACCCTCTAGAGCTGGCAAGGAAACTCATTTGAATTAGCTTTACAGTGGTGGCTTTGTGGTCGGGGTCAAGTGGAATATCGGGATTTTCTAATTATTTTGGCTTGGGGGATTTGGATCTCTCAAAATAGGAAAATTTTCCAGGATGGAATCATTCTGGTCGAAAGGGTGCCAATCAATTGCATTGGGATCTTGGCCTCTTTTCCTAACTCGAGTGGTGGTGACTTGGTACAACCCCATGTCTCTAGGGAGGTGGTCCCTGACTTTAGTCTCCCGTGGGGATACTTCAATGGTGCTTCCTCTTCTGATCATTCTATGTGTAGCGGGGGCAATTGTCTTTACTTCTCTAACTCTTATTTATTTACTCTCAAAGCTGGTTTGGGGACAGGCTCAAACACTATTCTGAATTGATGGCTTTAAAACTTCTTTTACTTTTTGTTGTGGAATAGGGATGCATATCACTACAAGTTTTTGGTGATTCTTTAGTTATCATCAATTGGGATATTGGGGTTCACGGTTGTCATGTCTCTCGTTTGCTTCCAATGTTAGAGGATGTACTTGATATTAAAAGTTTATTTGACTCTATCTCTTTTTCTCATATATACAGGGAGAGGAACCAATTGGCAGATGGGCTTTCCAAAGAAGCCTCGCAGATAGCCTTTAGTCAATGGTATATTGAAGATAAGAGATGAACAAGAATTCGTGGATTCTACCAAATACCCTTTCATGATAGACATGATTCACGATCATTTTGTCATCTATGTTATTTTTGTGGGGATAATATTCTTGTTCATGATGGGATACATATTGTATATTTGATATAGTATTTGTTGGTTGGTGGGATACCCACTATATTGAGGACTTAAATGTCGGTGGTTACTACAGGTGGATATTTTTTGGGACGGGTTTTTTTTAGACATTCGGTTATGTATCTATGATGCCTATTTTTCATCTCCCATTGGTTAGAATCTTTTTGCTGGAGAATATGTACATGACTATGTCTAAATATCTTTTACATATCTGTGTATCTAATTTTGTTATTATATAATAAAATTATGAATTTTTCCGAGGAAAAAAAAAGCATTGATCTTTCCTCACTGCTTGACCATTGCAAATTAACGTCGACAAGCCTACTAAAGCGGAAGTTGCCTCATTGCTTGACCATTGCAAATTAATAGTTGTCGGATTAGACAATCCTACTAAATTGGAAGTCATACATACATACATACATATATATATAATGGTATGTGTAGGAAATGAAAGGTTGTATATGGATAAAACAACTTGTGCCAACTAATGTAAGATTTGGAGGATTTGAAGAATGAAATGTTGGACTTGTTATTTGTACACCACTCCCTAGTTGCGTGGGGGGAGGGGAGGGGGGGGGACATGGTATGGATGGTTATTTGTGGAGAGGGCGACTAATTGCATGGGGGGGGACATGGTATGGTTGGTTATTTATGGAGAGGACGAATGAGAAAAAAGGGGTTCAAGGTGGAGTATAACATTGGAATGGAATATGGTGAGGAAAGAGGTGATGTATGGTGAATGAAGGAGCTAAGTGGATGAAAAGGAGATGTCAATAGTTGTAGGGATGGTGTAATAGAGGTTTCCATGTGTGTGCAAAAGAGCCATGGAAGGAAACCTACCAAGAAAATGAATTTACAAAGTTGTTGTATACTATTATTATACCATCATAGAATAGATTCATATTAACATATATCTAATAACACCTAGAGGGATAAAAATAATTATTGTAATTATTATGATTCTTTTTAGAATTATTATGGTCTACCATTTTTTTTTACGGATTTTAAAATTTTACGTCACACATTTACCTAGTTTGTAGATGCACTTTTCCACTCTCAATGCAAAAAACATTTCCATAATTAGGGATAAAAAAGATTGAGATATTTCCATAATGAGGGATAAAAAAGATTTATATAGGAGGGATCATATTCAAGAAGGTTGTGGATGCTAGGGAGTAGATCCTTGCTTTGCTCAAATAAAATATTTTTTAGGGGGGTGAAGAGATTTTGTTGAACCTAGGGGAGAAAAGTGTGAATTATTTCATGCATCATAGGATCCACATCAGGTTGGAGAGTCAAGTGGTGCATGAGTATGTGCATCATTGGATCCATGCCCTAATGATAGAAAATGTTGAAGATTTTGTGCCTCATTGTGGTGGTTTTGGTGTGCATGAAAGTTGTCAGTGTTTGAGCCAAGCCTTCTTGAGAAAGAAAGATAAATATTTCCAACCAAACCATGGTAAGTATGAGGTACATGAAACTGTGCAGCTTGTGAACCAAGATAGG
>ML796883.1:135349-157874 GCA_009831015.1 Picea engelmannii
TTTATAGCGATCAAGTTATATAATACAAATAAAACAATCTATAATCCATTCAAAACATTTAATACTATAGTGTTAGCTTCTATTATTGTAATGATGACTATAGACTAAAATGACATATTATTTGGTATCTAGGTAGCTAATTTAGATGAGGAGCCACTGCACATTGACTTTAATGCAGAAAAATTAATTTCTATAATGAGGAACCCAGCTTCGAGCCCTAGCCACCGTTCATACAAGTCCATCTTGGAGTTACCGACCTCCCGTATGCACTATGGCCAGGGCTCGGAATCGGGATTGAAAATACATCAGCGGAGTCGGGATCGAAAATACATCAAACGAGGGTTAACTTGTGGTATGGGTTTACAAAATCTATATCTAATTCCAGTGTTCCTTGTCATCGCAGCGTGATCCCGAGCATTTGCAAGCACGACCACAAGTTCTACAAGCTTTAGGTTCATAAAACAAACACGACTTCTTATAGTTTACAAGAGTTTGTTCGTCTTCCATATTTCATGGATTCCACTGCTTCACGATCTCTGTTAGATGCAAGAACACTGTCGATATAGGTGGTACTGGTGCCATTTCCAGCGCAAGGACACTTCAATCAATTGCTTCAGCTTTCCAGGGCTATCGTTGCACAAGGACTAAATGTTCTCCTTGTCTCCACTTCTACTCTGTGAATTTATAAATATCAGTGGGTTAAGGTTTCTATGGAGGATTAATCATGTATTGACTGAACAGGATTGTGTTGAAAGTTCAAAATATCAAATAGATATCCATAGACAAAATACATACATACCACTATGACCTACCGAGCTATCAACCATACTAACATAATAACAAAAAGACTAAAAATTGGCATTGCTAAGCCAAACTCGGTGGAGATCCCTCGCCATACGGTGGAGGAGAGTCCATCTTGGAGTTACTGACCTCTTGTATGCACTGTGGCCAGGGCTCGGAGCTGGGTTCCTCATTGATAGTGGGATCATTACATTGTTGCATGGAGACCGCTACAGGCTGAGTTGGAACTGCATCTTCATTCTCTTGTTGTTGAGGGATATGCAGATTGGGATGAGCTTGCGCCATGAGACTTGGTGTGTGGACCTGCAGAACCTGGGCGATGTCCTTACACCATTCCAGAATGACTTGAACCTTGTTCTCAATCTCCTTCAATCGAGCCTATGTATCTTCACTGTAATTCTTCACCACAGCTCTAACATCATACAGTGTGTTGACAATGCTACATGTTTGTTTAGCCAATGCTCCCTCTTCCATGGTGAATGCATGAACGTAGTAGTTGTCGCCACTTCAACAGGAGGCACGTACCCTCTCCCTGACGACCATTGCTCCAATCTTGTTGAAGTTTTCCGGGTCAAAGGTGCTCGGAGGATTGTAAATCAGTATTGCAGAGTCTGACCATGACAAGGGTCGGAACCATTAGCATCAAGCTATAGAGAGAAAACAAAAGAAACGAAGAGAAGACGCAGCAATGCATATCGCTAAAAAGACGAACGAGCCACAAAACGAGTGGGCTTTACAAAATTTAAAATTTAAATTTCATAAGTGTGATCCATCATGCATGGATGGCATGGCAACATACTTTTTATGGATAGGTGAAGGAGGAGGTTGAAACAGAGAACTGAGGACAGGAGTTGGGTTGACCACCGACTGCGACATTCTACAAGATGAATCCCAATACCAAAAACATCCCATCAAACTCCATTTCGTAGATGCATTAACCTACACCTTTCCTTTTAAAACATCATGAAGAGGTAGTGCGTCGTGCCCACTAGCTCCTATCATGATAAAGTTGTACTATTAAAACACTGATTCCTTTTGGCGTAGGCTAAAGGCCAAACGAAAGGGACCTTTGCTGGTAGCCCTTTTCAATGTCCGGACTCCCGTCGCCTATCACGTCAGAGCTCCGGCCGACTACCTCGCCATCTTAATGTATCATCCGCCGCACCATTTTAAACTATCATGCACCATGCTCCCTACACCTTCCATCATTTCAATGTGTCCATGCCATATATCATATGGCGTCTACGGTATACGACATGGATCGTTGATGGACAACCAATACAACGCATTTATGGCATGATATTTTGAATTGTGTAATGGCACCTAGAAGCGATGCCAATACAAATTCAAATTCAAATTTTGAATTTTTAAATCCGCCCAGCCTATATTGGGTTTCATTGGAAATTTTGAAGCAAAAGGTTGGGAGCCGCTGCGTGTTTGCATGGAGTCGATTTCATATGAGGAGCCGCTGCGAGTTTGCATGGAGTCGATGCAGGGGTCTTTGGAGGAGGTTTCAATGTAGACTTGAGAAGACCTTATCTATAATTTGAGTGACTGTACAGCATCGTAGATGGATAACATGCTCGCAAGCTTCTACAAGAACGAGCGCAAGTTCTGAAAGCAAACACGACTTCTTATAGGTAATAATTACTACAAATTGTTCCTCTGCCATTAATGGATTCCACTGAGACTTTGTTCGCAAGAAGACATGAAATTCAGGTGGTGATGCTGCCATTACCAGCACAGGGACACCTTAATCATTTGCTTCAACTTTCAAGGGCCCTCTCTGAATGAGGTCTAGATGTATCGTTTGTGACCACTTGTACCCATATCAATCAAGCTCAGCATCGCGTTCAGGGATGGGATCTTCATAACTTCCCCATTTGTTTCCACAAATTGCCCATGCCCTCCTTCTCAAATCAGCAACCCGATCTTAAAAACAAGGAGCATACTTTCCCCCTGCATTTTATTCCTCTCTTCGAAGCCTTGGAAGATCTCAGAGAGCCTTTCGATTGTCTGATACAGAGCTTCAATCGGAATAGAGTTGTGATTGTGCACGACCCATTGCTAGGGTGGGTTCAGACCATGGCAGCCAAGTATGGCGCCCCGGCCTACATTTTCTATTGCTTCAGTGCCTATTTCTACGCTATGAGGGAAAAGGGTCTTGGACTTTAGGATTGCGTTGTGTCGTCCAAAAGGTGCCTCCCAGAGACCTTTCTTCATTTCAAGTCTCGCCAGCAAGACCATCTACCCCTCGCAGCAGGGAATCTTATGAACACTTTTCGTGCCCTAGAATCCCAATTTATGCGGGAAGATTACTGTGAGAAGTCGTTGTGGGTCGTCGGTCCTCTTATTCCTCAATCCATTTGGACTACTAAGAAGGGTAGTACTAGTTCAGATGTTGAAAGTTTCTTGAGATGGTTGGACAACCAACATCCGGCTTCGGTTGTTTATGTCTCTTTCGGTTCAGCTTCTTCTTTATCACGACAACAACTTCAAGAATTGGCTAGAGGGTTGGAGGCGAGCCAGTGGTTGTTTCTTTGGGTAGTTAGGGTCACGGGTAGTGCCCGTTTCACGGCGTCGGATGAAGCACGGATGGATTGGATTAGCGAGCTGCTTCCGGAAGGGTACGAGGGTCGAATTGCGGGACGTGGGTTTTTGGTGAGAAACTGGGCGCCCCACTTGATATCTTATCCCATAAGGCCACGGGAGGGTTTGTAATGCACTGTGGGTGGAATTTGACGTTAGAGAGCATCAGTGCTAGGGTTCCCATGGTGGCTTGGCCTCTACATTCCAACCAATTTTCGAACTTGATTCTGGTGGCGAGGGAGTTGAAGGTGGGCGTGGAAGTAAAGAAGTGGATGAAGGCTGATGAGAATGATTTGGTCATGGCGGACGAGGTGGAGAAGGCGATCAGGCGAGTCGTGGTGGAATATGGAGAGGGACTGGAAATGAGGAGCAGGGCCAAAGAACTTGGATTGGCCACCCGGAGGGCCGTGGTAGAGGGAGGATCATCGTGGAAGGAGTTGGAGTCGTTTATCCATCATTTTACTTCAATACTGAACGAAAAAAATAATCACTGAGAGGGTTGGCAGTCATGCTCGGAATTTTTCATTCCGCAAATCAATAAGTATCAAGTTGTAAAGTATTTATTGCAGTTTAGGGTAGTAAATGTATCATAGTATCTAGAATTCTGCAATACTGTAAAAGACAATGAATTTCCGTATCAGCAATTATAAAGTGCTTTAAGTTCAAGATATATAAGAGCTTGTGTTAGAATTCATTCTCACACCTCAAGAAATAGAGCCCACAATTTATAAAGTTATAACATTAATTTTAACAAACTAAATACAGTTTTTAATTTGTTACAATGGTGTTAAATGATTACTATATTTCTATTTAAAAAATGGTAAAATGTTGTTTGAGTTTAAATATTGGTAAAATGTTGTTTGAGTTTCGTTTTGTTAGGAGTGTAAGTAGGGTTGTTTATATAATCTTATCTGGTGATCACAAATGGATCTTAATTTCCTATGATTTAAATTTCATCTTTTATTATATAAATGGATTTAACATTCTGAAAAACTTTTGAGAAACTAGAGTTTTTGAGTCTCGAACTATACAGACAATCACTGAAATTTACAGATCGAACAATTTACATATATGTGAAATTCCTTAGTACTATTTCCTTCCTCATCCATTGAATTACTACCAATGAATCCCCAAAGATTTGTATACATGTCAGACTCTATCCCCATGGGCCACTCTTAGAACTAGTTTATGAGACATGAATTCACAATAATGATTTGTTTCGTGGCCAATGATTGCATTAAATGAAATGTTGTGATTTGGATTGATATAAAGAGAATTCCTCTTTATCCACCCATAGGTGGGGCTTCTTGTGAGGCTCCATCAAATAAATCCCAAGGAATTGTCTTATTAATTTCCACTTCCTTGGAGTTATCATCATCCTGCTTATTCTGAATTTTTGAATATGCATTTAGTATGTTTAGTTCGTGAAAAACACATTTTAAGGGTATTGTCCCTTTGTTTAAAAACAACCTCAAAATTTTGGCTAGCCAAACTTCCCGAGCACTATCTAAGGGAAGGGATCTAACTTGTTTTAAGTCCTTGTTCGCACACTACATCCTAAACGCCTCTTCAATATTTTCTCTTGCCCAAACATTTGGGTACCCTATAATCCTTTTCACTTCCTTCTAGACTTTCCTTGTAAATGGACAAGTCATGATGATATGAGAAATTGTTTCTTCTTCTTGCTAGCATAGACTGCACCATCCAATCCTAGAAAAATATATTTTTCATACAATATCCCAAGTAATATTCCTATTGTTTAAGATCAACTACATTAAAATTTTGGATTTTGAAGGGCTCTTTAATTTCCATATAACTTTCCACCACCAGGAATGTAGATATTCTCTTCCCTCCTCACCAAGACCTTTATATCCTAATTTTGGTACACATATCTATGATGGTATTAGAGACCAGACCTACCAATCATCCTTGTATCTTATTCTGACATTGGTATGTTTTAAAGAATCTATGTTTCTCTACCATTCTCCCTCATTTCTACCCTGTTACCCCCAAGATAGGGGTAACTAAGGAGATCATGTATCAAGGCCCACAGGTAGCTGACATGGAGTGTCGAGAGTCAAATTGACCAGTAGAGCCCACAAGGCCCCTCCTATTTCTGATCACACCATCATTCATCACAAACAATAGAGCAACATCCACCACATTGGCTTGGCCCAAAAGACAACAGATCTTTCTTCATGAGGTAATGAGTTCGGTATTGTGGTAAGTGTCAATTTAATATTTGAATCATTTGAACATTGCAAAGAATCCTTTCTTGATTATGAAACGACTGCTTGGAGTTTATACCTTTTACCTAGTTTCACCTTGGTGAGTGACATGGGTTCCTAGTAAGTAGGTCACCCTCGGGAAATGGGTTGCTACTAGGTGGTCCTTTGAAGGGTCATCAGATTGTTCCCTTCCAGACTTACCACCTTCCATCATTCTACCTCTCTTTTCCCTTATCTTCTGGTTTTTCGGGTTAATTGACCCAAGAAGGGATTGTACCTTATTTCATGGGAAGAAGGGGTTGAAGACCTAGAGGTTTTGTATCTGGAAAGAGATAAAATCCAATCATTATCCTTCCAGATGTTGTCCCTGATGTCCTGATAACAATAAAATGTTTCTCCAAAAAATGAAGGACCTGTAAAAAAAATCACATAATTAATAAATGTCCCTCTTGTCGAGGGGATGCATAGCAATGTATTTTACTTCCCATTACACATGGAACTCAATGTATCCTAGCTTCAAGTGGCATTGTGGTGCTCTTTACTTTACATTTCATATAACACTCAATGTTCAAACTCTAATAAATTAAATGGCCAGGGCTTGGAAAAAGGTTGCATTGAAAATGAAGGATGTGGTACACCCTTTGGAAAGGCACCCATAAATGAGAATATGAACCCTTGTATGTCAAGAACCACACACCTAGAATTATTTCTCCAAACCCACCTCACACTCACTACATGACTTAGATATGTTCCTCTTGGGAAATGTCCCTTGACTTAGGGATTGGCTTCCCCAATAGGGCACCATGAGACCCCTCCCATACCTAAATAGGGAAAAACTTATAAGGTCTTTAATCATTTGTTTAATTTTAAAAGGGGGTTTTGATTCTCATGTTTGGGTGGTTCTTGTATTAGATATGGCTTACTTGGCATGGAACTTGTGACTTGTTAGCCCTTGGAGGGTGTATTTTCTTGTTTTTGCAGGACCTTTCCCAGTGAACATGTATTCGTGGGGACATGAATTCATTCAGACCTTCATGAGGGGATTTGGCACCCAGAGATGGATGCTACACTCCACTTCTGGGGCACATGATATTATGGACGTTTCACTATGAGGATGGAGGACATTTCCTTTGGAGACACTTTGGCATGGCTAGATGATGATCCCCCACCATCTTCCACTTGAAAGTTGGCCCTTGGAAGCCTAGACGTCACCCACCTAACCCATAACATCATCTAGGGGACAAGTTTTGAATGGTTCCCTTGATGGATTGATGGATGAGGCATTTGACATGGACTTTGGCCTATAGGAGAGTGACACATGGCCTTTGGAGGACCAATGTTCTACTTGTTCAGCTTGGATATCACATCCTAGATCCCAACGTCACCCTTTTAGGGCATGACGTCACCCTTCTAGGGTTTTATTTGATGTGAAATTTAATTTTGTAAATTTGAAAGGGAAAATTAAGAAGTAGGACCTCTTGTAAAAAGGCATGACTTTTCATGGCTAGGATTTCCCATATAAATATGGCTAGCCAACATTTCATTTTATGGAACTTTGATCTCATACAAGATAGAGAGGAATGGAATTTTCACTATCTTTGGAAATATTGGTCTCCTTTACTCATGCACTAGGCTTTGGAGGACAAGTTTTGATGTGTACTTGCTGATTTATTAAGGAATTTTCTACAATTAGGGTTTCTACTTGTCTAATGTTGGTGAAATAAGTAAAATTCTGCAATTTAATTTCAAGTATTGAATGTTTATAGTAATTTTTACTTATTCATATTGAAGATATTTTGCTTGTCTAAACCCTAAGAGAGGAGCATAAGTGCTTCCTCGTATCATAAGGATAATTGCAACCATAAAGTTGTGAAGTAAATCCTACCTATAATTGACCATTTAAATCCCTAAAGTGCTACCACTTGAGGAGTTTGATTCTAGACTCTTGTTGTAACATTATTAAAGAATCTAAGAAGGGAGAAAAGTTGATAGAGCCCAAAAGTTATTGGACTCTAGCAATATCTTCTCTTTAAGGTTTTAAATCGAAGGCGCTAATGTGAAAGCACCTTAGGTTTCAAACCGTATCTCTTAGACATTTTTATCATCATTTTTCCAATTGCATTTTACTGTTGTTGTAAACGACTCCATAGCCTAAGAGGCACCCATGTATTTTCTCTCTAAGTGAAGGAAGTGATCAAACATCTCTGTTTTATCATTCTCTTAAGCTTTATACTAACTTTGCTAACTCTAAATTGTGCTAACTCACTTATTCACTCATTGTTGTTACAAAATTTAACTACAACCATCTAATTCATACTAATTTGTTGCATACTTCACTCTAACAACAAGATAACATATTCAAAATTTGCTTGGAATAGTTGGGAATTGATCTATTTGATATATGCTAAACTTTCATTGTCATTTCATGCAATTGTGATATAATTTTCTTGTTGTTGTTACAAAGTCATAGTTGTTGTTGTAAATTGTTATAATTGTTGCAATTTTGTACCAACATCAATAAATTTTCATTGTCTATTGTCTCTTGAGTTGTTGATAACATATTGGTACTTGCAAATCACTATGCATACGTTGTAATTGTTCTTGTTCTAGGAAAGGTACTCTAAACATACCTTTCTTCCTCAATTTCACAGACGTAAAATTTGACTTAGGTAATCAATAGAGGGGGCGATAGGCTTGGCTACAATACTTGCTACTTTGATCCCTTGAGGTCACTAGGGAAGCCTCCCTTGTGGTGGACCTCTTCCATCACTAAAACGAGGGGATTTATTACTAAGGTGACAGTGGTAGGATTTCCTATAGTTATGCAATGGTGATCTTGTGTTGGGATTTACACAAATAAAAATCCTCTGATAACAAAACCCAAGGCCTAAATCACTCTAAGACATCCAAGCTTTGTGCAATATGGTTTTCCTATCCAGGTTCACTACCCACCATAACATATAACAACCTCTTCTTCGGAGCTCATGAATTGATTGATGTGATAGCCTATGCCTACCTTTGCTTCCAACCCAAGGGTCCAAACCTATTTCCACTCTATCACCCTGACCCATCTACCATATCAACTAGTTTCCCACCAAATGAAAAGACGAGTTTACAATTTTCCACACACTTGAAGCATTGTGTACTTGTTTTCTAGGATTTATGATCCATTTCTCCACAATGTCAAGGGAAACATATTTTTCTTTAAAAAAATGCACCCACAACCCATTTCCTTGGATTAAACTCTAGACATTCTTTATTGCAAGTCATTTTGAAAAGAATATTGGGTTCTTTAGATCCCAACCACCTTTTACTTTTTGTAGTGCTAAGTTTTTCCACGAATCCAAAGAAAATCCCTTTTTCTCTTGTTTCCTAGACTAAAGGAATGTATAACATAATTACCTTATAATTTCCAAAAATCATTTAGCAATCCATGCTAATGATATAAAATATACTAGAATTTCTTCCAGGATAACTTTGATCAAGACCAAATGTAACCCCCCAAGAAATCTACCTATTATACAACGCATTAAGATTGGTTTCGACTTCGGACACCAACCATTTCCAATCATATTTTTTTTACATATTTGGTTCCAAATGAAAACCTAAGTATTTCAAGCCAAGATCTAAGTCTACCAGTTTGTAAGGAAACATTTTTGTAATGGATATCTTCTCCTACTAAGTAATACCCCATAAAGAGATTGTTGATTTTTGTAGGTTTATTATCATTCCTATAAATTTGTAGAATAATTCCATGATATCTCTATACTCAATATCCCTTCTAGATCCCTCACAAAAAATGAATATTCCATCAACAAACACTGAGTGAATAATATTGCATGAAGTATCTATATGAACTCCCTTCAAACTACCATTTTTAGTAGCCTCTTTTATAAGTCTTCCCAGTCCTTTAAGAATTAGAAGGAAAAGGAGAGGGGATAGACGAAACCATTGTCTAAGTCCTCTTCTAGGTATAAATAAGGGGGATGATTCCCTATTTATCAAGACAACAAAATATTCAAACGTAATGCAATGCATTTCCCATACTACAAATTGATGATAGAAACCCAGATGGATGAGCATTAGTGTGAGATATAGCTAGCTTATCATGTCATAAGCTTTGGACAAATCCTCTTTTACAACCATTGATATTTGATTCTCGATTTTAATTAAATGGAGTCCTTCTTGAGTAATCCCTACCACCTTATGAATTATTTTTCCCTCTAGAAACCCAAACTATTCTTTATAGATTTTCCCTGATAGGATACGTTTTAATCTTATTGCCTCTACCACCTTCCTTAAATACTATCCTATAAAATAAAATAAAAATCCCAAGAAGTTTCATAGGGAGGCCATCAAGCCCTAGAATTTTGTCCTTTTAGAAAATTTGAATAATACAAAGCAACTCTTATTTCCCCACTTCCTCCATCGGGGAGTGATTGTAATTAGGATTGACAAAACTTTGAAAGGAATTTGACAATTCAATTGCCTTTGCTATAGTGTCTTGAGAATATTCGTTGAATAGGGATGATAAGTAATTTACTCATTATGTAGCAATATCCTTGAGTTCACATGTGTTATATTCCTTTTCAATTCTCCACACGCGATCAAAATTCCTCTTGCAATTGGTGTATCTATGGAAAAAAAATTGCATTTTATCTCTTTCCCAGAGACATAAAGATATGATCTTAAGGCTCCATTAATTTTTTTTTTAAGAGAATTTGCCTCTTTTTGTCTTCCAATGATTTAACCTTTGATTTATGTTCCTCTATTAAGAACCCAAATCCTTCATTGTTCTAATGATATTCTAAGGCTTCCTCCACTTCCTTAAGGGTTTTATCATCTTTTTTCTTCTTTTCTTTGGACCATTGTGTAGCTACCTTCTTTATTTGGGTGTAACTATAAAGAAGCATTTTCTCTTGAATATACATTGTAGGGATCACATACCTACTTAATCTTGTTTATAAAATCCTCATATTTTATCTATTTAGGATTCATCTTGAAAGGACTAGAAAGATACTATTGGGAATGGATATTTCCAGTATGAATGGGTTGTGGTCAGAATGCCCCCCACGAGGAAACCCATTATTTTATTTGATTTACTTCATCAAGGAAAGATTCAGAAACCAATAACTGATCAAGCCTCTTTGCAATGTGAGCCTCTCTCGATCTATTATTCCTCTAGGTTGGGGACAATCGTGGGAACAATTTGGTAGGGTCAACATCTTGTAGTCTTACTTCTTCCAACATGTTAATAGAACAAGTAGAAAGACAATCCACCTATGCAGTTTGTCACCAAATCTATGGGGCTCCCAAAGTAAAGTTTAAAAGTCCCCTCCAACCAAAACTAATCCAGATTGTAGCCAGTCCATGCAAAATAAATTATTGCATTACTCTATCATATCCACATGTGGCCCATATACATTCAATAGAGAAAAAAAATTCCAAATATATAGAGAAAAAAGTAGTCACTACACTTGCTATAAAATCTCGAAAATTAGTGAAGTTAGAAGAGCATTTCTTCCACCTAGTAATGTTTCCCCTTGACCTTCAAAAAATATCAATAAAACTAAATTCCAAGTTACCTATAATTTTTTAAAGTTCTTGAGAAGTTTTCTCCCCATCAATCATAATTTATTGTATAAGAATGATAGAAGGATTTGTTACTTCTACAAATTCTTTTAGGGCTATTTTTTTTAGGGGTTAACCATCCCTCTCCAGTTTAGAGTGATGAAAACCATTTTGAACCCTCTTTGGGGGCATTTTTTGTAAAGGACCCTATTAAGGATAGTTTTTTACCACTTTTAAATTACGAAGATGCTTATGTTTGAGCTAGAGACATTAGGGATTTCCTTCCCGTATGATGACATTTTTGCCAAATTCATAAAAAAAACCCAAACCCCCTTCTCTAAAAGTCTCAAAATCCTATGGATTTATATTCAAATTTGCATAGGAATCAATTTCAGAAGTTTTTATCAACCTGATTCTCCTCTATCACAAGAATAGGAGTTAGAGGAGGGGGGTTTGGGTTTCTAATCCTAGAGAGGTTTTGTAGGAATTAATTTATGGGTTCAAGTGCTTTGAGATCATATTCTAAACTCCAGGTCCCAAAATAAATATTTTCAAATGATTTCCTTTATTTGTTGAGGGTGATTTTATGAACTTACCTAGAGATATTAAGTAATACTTGTTATCATACAGTTCTTCCGATATTCATATCTAATTTTTAATACATGTTAATGTTTTTACTTCGGACAAGAAAGTATACATTCCTATCTATTGTGCAAAAAAGTACACAATGTCTACCCAGTTCCACATCAAAAGAACCAACTGGAGTAGAAAAAAAGTTTCCAATGATATTTTTCTTCACCAACAAATATTTCCTACATTTTGGATAATACATATCCTATGCCTCAATTTTATGTGATCTGACAGCCTGCAACATTTCATTGCTAGTGTAATATGGTTACCATTATTTCAAGTTGATTTTAGTCTCCATTGTCATGGAATACATTTAAATTAATAACATCTATCTTTACTGTTATATTATGACCACATGAAACTTATAACATGTTATCCCATAATATAGGGTTAAGAAAGGATGAAGCGCGGCGGACTGTCATCGCGGCTAGGGTTTAAACCCTAGCCGCCTATGTTCTGGTTTGCAGGGGCGCGGATCGTGCAGCCGTTCAGCACACAGGGCAGTGGTTCGGAGTTCTTCAGAGCGTCTCACCTGCGCGCAAGCGTTTTGGAGCAGGGATCTCAGCTTGCCTCTACGCCTAGCTCCGTTCTTGTTTGTTGGTGGTTGTTGGCCTGCCACGATGGCCCCAGACCCAAATGTCGAGTTGAAAGAAGATCCTTTGGAAGCTTTCAAAGCATTAGTCCATTCGGCAGGACCTAAATCCAAGTCTTCTCTCTCGTCTAAATTTGTCAAGAAGATGGAGGAGATCCCGTCTCTGGAGATTTCTCCAGAGGAGCCTTGCAACCTTGCCCTCTATCTAGCTGAAAAGGCCCTCATCAGAAAGTTTACGGGGCTATGGCCTAGCCCCAAATAGGTGGAGGCATGGATGGATGATCATTGGAAGCCACTGATACAGGGTAAAGCTTCTCTGTGCGCAGTAGGCAGGGGTTTTTTTGTATTCAGTTTCTCGAGGACAGAGGACCGTGATCTAGTTTTYAGATCTGGACCCTATTTCATGGGGTCGAGAGGGTTGTTCCTAGCCCCCTGGACTCTTGACTTCAATCCCGAAGCTGAGATCACCGCAGCCCCTGTTTGGATTAGGCTGCCTCATCTTCCCTTGCATCTCTGGGGGAAAAGATCTCTGGAGGACATCGGGAATAAGCTTGGGCGTTTCCTGGATAGTGCGGAGCCGAAAGGGGATCAGTTTACCTGCGCTCATATTTGTGTTGAGGTTAACCTCGAGAAAGGCCTTCCGGAAGCCATTAAGCTCTCCCTGGGGGAATGGTGCCTTATCCAAGAGTTGGACTACGAACAGATTCCTTTCAAATGTCTACGGTGCCATGCCTATGGTCATTTCGCAAAAAGCTGCCCCAAAGTCTCTGAGGAGCCGGAACCAGTCAAAGAAGATGATTTTCAGCCAGTATCTAACCGACGAAGGCAGCCAAGGCGAAAGGATCCACTAACTTAGGCTCCGAAGGCCCCTCATTCAGCAGAGGCAACTCTAGAAAATAAAAATAGCTTTGATGCACTGAAGGAAGATGAAGCTCTAGATCCAGAAGCAACAGCAGATAAGGAAAATACATCGGCAGACGAAAGCCTTCTAGATTCCACCCCCCCAGCTTCAGTAACAGCGAGAGAGATTCGGCCTTCAGATCCAGAACCCTCTACCCCTGCAGGTCTGGCTATTTCAATCCCCTCTATAGGCTCTATGGAAACTTCTGAAACTGAAGACAACGTAGCTCCGTCTCCACCCCTTACCCGAGGGCGAAGGACCAACAAAGCGCACAGAGAAAGGGAGGCGGCCTCCAACATTTATTTAGGCTCTCAGAAGAAGCTGGACCCCTTCTTTAAGGGGAAAATTCCATCTCCCTCGGTTTAATGCTTTGCTTCTGTCTTCTCCTGCGCTCACAGTTTGTGAGAATTTACTCATGTATGCATTTTTTGTTATTCTCTCGAATTAGCTCAAGAAGCAGATGGGATTGTTCTCCCAAGACATTCACAAGAAGGTTGGCAGCACTGTTAGAGGTCACCAACCTTCTTCAGATTTGTACTTTCTGATTCTGGTTTGCCAGAAGGTCGCTTAATGCAACATAACCGTTCTTGTCAAAAAAAAACATGTTATCCCATAATATATACCTGTGACCGCATAAAAAATTCACCTATATAATAAACAACAATGACAAAGTGATTAATGGAAGTTGGAAGACCTATGTTTTAATGCTATTAATTTGGTTAAAGTTAAAATAAGGAAGTAATTTCAAATGGTAAAGGAATCCAAGAAGTATATTGATGGCCAGTGGCTATCATTGGATTGTAACCGAGCTAGTACTTGATGTAAGAGGCTGAATAGGATGTGGAGACTCAAGTCCCAACAAAACACTTGGTTGTACAATCCCAAGACCATATGGAAATATCCATTGAAACCTAAAAAGGAATGCATTTCATGAGCTTGGGTGCTTAGCAACATGTCCCTTGGACAATGATTAAAATACATGGGTATTCCTTAACCCAGATTCCCCCTATGTTGAGAGAAAGAAATTGACATGATAACCAAGTATTGGGCCTCTAGATTCCGAGATCAGTTTCTTCCCTTAAGGTAGTGCTTATAGGAGATACACACATACGGGACATTAATTTTAACACACCATGGCATGTGATTAGACTTGAAATTTATATCATATTTGGAAAAGAATAAATAAATATTTGTCTAAGAATGCACAACATTGCAAATCTAATACTTGGCATTGAATCTCTCTAATGTATGCTGAATTGCACTTGTATATCCAAATGCATGTTGAAAAAGTGGAGATGGAGGTGGTGCATTTTCACTAGTGATTAGCAATATTTTTGGGCTAGGGCTCCATTTACTGTGTGCAAGGAATTCCCTACTAAGAACTTTGTAGCCCACTTGGCCCACTCTCAAGGTTTTGATACTAGTGACCCTTGGAAAAAAAGTTGGTGTATTATTCAATAATGTTATGAGTGGCAAGGAAGCTAATATTTTCCCAATTTTCCAAACGTTTCTTAGTTTTACAAGTTTCCTATCATTTCTCTAGTTATATCTAAATAAAAGTGCCATGTGAAGACCAAGTAGGGTAATGGCATATGGGAGCCCATCTAGGGTGATTATAAGATTATAACCAAAGGATGAGAACTAACTCCTAATCAAAGAAACCCTCCTCTTGACACATATTCTATTGCCATAATTGACTACTATGGATTTTCTTGCTACTTAGAGAACCCAATTACTCTTTTGAGATTTTTTTAGATCATTAGTTTATTAGTTTTTATCATCCTAACAGAGAACATAATTTTTAACATCATCATCATTGTCATAATCATCATAATAATCATCACAATCATTCACCAACATCAAATAAACAGTCACTCCAATTCATAGAATACGTATTGTGATATATATATATATATATATATATATATATATATATATATATATATATATTCAAAATCATCTCAACTGTACATTTTTTACAAAATGGCAATCATGCCCAACACAAAAGATAGATTCAAGTGCCCAAACATGGAAGAATAACATATGGTGCCCTAAATACAAAATGCCACTCATTGACCACTACCACCCTCACAAATATTAGGCGCATCTTGGAAGTCTATATTTATCCTCTTTCTCGAAGTAGTACCTCGAGTATTTTTATGCCTAGGTGTGGTTCATATATCTGGAAACTGGAAAAAGAAACAACATTCTTATAAGTTTTTTCCTACAATGAATTAACATACTTAGAAAATGATACTTTATAATTTAACCTAGAAAACTAACTGAAGATTATACTGACAATGGCGAGGTGTTTCACTCCTCCACGGCCTTAATCTCTTAGATATGCCACCCTACAACAATTAAAAAATCCACTACAAGGAGAACACCTTGTACTGGAGGTTTTTATAGAGTTCATCCTCCAAAAAATTATCCCTTCTCTGTTTATAGCGGAGGTGGGTGGCTAAAGGTTTTTGTGGATATTATTTTTAGTGGTGTGCATGTAAGGTACATACACACCATTGCACACATAAAAATAATGCCCCAGTGTTTAAATGTTCAAAAGCACCATCATATCTTATAATAAAAATAATAATCAATGAACAAAGTATTGATCCTCCTCCTCCTCCTCCACATGTGTCACAAAATATTGATGTTGTGGACACTGCGTTCACATAAAGTGTTGCACACGAACTTGATCCTAGTGGAGAGGCATTTGATAGTACACTTTTGTCATTGATTTTTGACATAGGTACTAATACACAAGCCTCCACCTTTGGTAGCAAACGCATTGTTGTCTCTGTCTCTGGTGGTGGACCTAGATAGTAGTGGTACTATTTGACATGTATATTAGTTGTTTTATATTTGACTTGAGATGTATATATGATGTGCTTATTTATTTTGATGACATCTATATCTGACATTTATATTGATATGTATATTGCTCATGTATATTATGTCTTTTCATATCATGTTGATATTGTTGTTGTTGTTGTTTTATTTATAAAATGTATTATTAGTATACTAATGATTAACATTATTGAGGATTTCTCAGTTTTTAAATTAAATTTCAGATGTATCACTCATTTAAATTTACAGTTGTCATATAATGTTTAACTTTAGTTTTATGAAATTGTTTAATTAATTTGGATTGTGATTGCAAAAACTTATAACCATTAATACCAAATAAAGTTTAACTCTTGTTGAAGGTGAATTGTTTGTTGTCGAGCAATATACAATATGTTGATTAAACATGTTTAGCAACATAAATACATAAACATGATGAGTGAAATGATTATGATTTGAATAATTATGTATTTTTTATATAATGTAATAACAACATTATGATATAATTATTCACTAATAACAATAACATTATAATATAATTGTTCATTAATAATAATAATGATGATGTAATAATAATCTTAAATTTTGAATGCTTATTATTCAAAGATTACAAGACAAAGTTATAATATAATTGTTTACTAAAATCACAATTACTATATTTTATTATATTTTAATTTCTCGAAAGATTTTACTAATTTATATTCTTCAAATATTATAATATATTAAATTTATTTAATTAAACTTAAAATTTAAAATTTAAAGAATAATAATAAATTTTGACCTATACACTTTTGATGAAATGGTTTCACAATTATCTACTCTATTTTGTTAAACAAAAATGGGTAGGATATTATTCAAAAAAAAGCTGCAGTAGAGATGAAACAACAAAAGAGGTACATAGAGTTCAAGAGACTAAAATCATCTTGTTGTGAAGAGAAAAAAATTCAATGTTGCTCAACCTTCCATCACATCTGGAAGCGAAAACTGACACTTTTCGATTTCTTATACCAAATTTATGAGAATGCGAATGGATTATGACAAACTGATTATAAAGGTTTACACATAAACAAAAACATTATTATTTGAGACTTTTTTAACCCGTCATGGTTTCCAACAGGAACCAAAAATCTCAAATGGAACCAAGATATTATTTTGTCCTAATCCATGAGATACCTGACCCTTTTAGACCTCCTTCCCCTTGTAAGAGGAGGGGAGGGGTTTGGTGCATAATATTTCAAAGAATCAACAAAGGAAAAATGGTTTAGAAGGATTAGAATAGGACTTCACTTTTGGAATCGAATTCCCTTGACGTGGAATTTTTTCTACCACTTTTGATTCTAAAGTTGAATCCACTTCTTCCTCCTATGAATCCTCACTATCTTATCCATCTTCTTCCTTAGTCTCTTCACTATTTTTCCATATTCTTCCTTCGCTTCCTAGACGTCATCTCTTTCTTCGACACATATCCCCGTGGATCTAACGGTCCAGATCCACTCCGGCTCTCTGGCTCTCCGCGCTTCGGGTGTTTCAAGTTTCAAACTTGCCTCCTCCCAGACTCACGATATCTGACGACTCATATCCAATCTGACGATTCAACGCTTGGAGTTTACCCAGAACAATCTGATGGCTCAGATCTGTTCCTACAATTGGACGGATGATATTTCACTTCAGTTTTTCGGCTCTTCGGGCTTCGAAAACTTCAAGTCTCAAACCTTGATAGATTCTCCCTCTTGTGCATGCAAGGCGTTAAGGCTCGTGCACCTTACACAAATCAGGCGACTGTTGATCCTTAGCTCCGTGATCCGACGGCCACTGTCGCTCCTCCCTCCTGAGCTTCTGATCTTCTTCCGACTTAGAAGATTTATCAATCTTCAAAGGTTTCTAACCTTTGTTCCTCCTACGAGTCCAACTCAGGGATCTTGTCAACACTTATGATAAGTAATATCTCTTCTGAGATTTATCCTTAAATAAATTTGACTCCCACACACACATTTCGTTCTTAGGATTTTGATAACTCAGATTGAAGGATTCATTGAAAATAAATTATTCTTGCCCACTTGGCATTCCTCTATTTTGGCTCTTCCAAACTTGGTCGTTCCTTGATGTTGTGAACACCTTGCACCTGATCTAATTTTCCCTTATTCTCTCTAAACTTCTCTTCGAGTCACTCTGAAACTCAGTCGACACACTCTTTGCATTCGAGATGCACACCTTGCATATGAGTGTCAGAAGAGAAACAATTGAAACTCGCCAAGTTTCGTCACGAACTCATGCAGTCAATCTCTTGAACAATCATACATGAAGGAACTGAAATAAATCACATACACAGAATATAACATTCATTCATCCATACATCAAATGAACACAGTCCAAGGGTTTGGGACAATTTTGTCTATTCTATTCATTCATGAAAACAAATTACATAGTGTTTCTTCTACTCTACTATGTTCTATGATCTCTTTGATCTCTATCTCTTACAATACTCATACATTCTGTTCTACTAAAATGCAACAATAAACTATCTAAGGACCGGCTTCACGAGCTCTCGTCGTCATGTATGTAACCTATCCTATCAAACTCTTAGTGGTTACCTAATCTGTCCTATTACAATAACTAACAGTTATTGCCAGCTAAGAGTCAACACTCCATATCTACAACCTCTTACAGTCCTTCATGACTTTACAAACAAGTTACATATTTAAAATGTTGTTTACAAAATATCTCAACAACTCGATTTATTTCAGAGTTAAATGTTGATTTGAAACTCTGGAACTATGACCTCTATAACTACACCTTGTAGAACTATGACCTATGGAACTATGACCTGTGGAACTACGCCCTCTCGAACTATGACCTGTGGAACTATGCCCTCTGGAACTATGAACTCTGGAACTACGCCCTATGGAACTACGCCCTTTGGAACTATGACCTATGGAACTACGTCCTCTAGAACTATGACCTCTGGAACTACGCCCTCTAGAACTATGACCTGTGGAATTGAGACTTGTGGAACTATGACTTGTGGAACTGCGCCCTCTAGAACTAGGCCCTATGGAACTATGACCTGTGGAATTGTGACCTGTGGAACTGTGACCTGTGGAACTATGACCTGTGGAACTATGACCTCTGGAGCTACGCCCTTTTGAACTATGACCTGTGGAACTATGCCCTCTGGAACTATGCCTCTAGAACTACGCCTCTAGAACTACGCCCTTTGGAACTATGACCTCTAGAACTACGCCCTCTAGAACTATGACCTGTGGAACTACGCCCTCTAGAACTAGGCCCTCTGGAACTATGACCTATGGAATTGTGACCTATGGAACTATGACCTGTGGAACTACACCCTCCGAAGCTATGATCTATGGAACTAAGTCCTCTGGAACTACGCCCTTTGGAACTATGACCAGTGGAACTATGCCCTCTGGAACTATGACCTATGGAATTATGACCTGTGGAACTGTGACCTGTGGAACTATGACCTATGGAACTATGACCTCTGGAGCTACGCCCTCTGGAACTACACCCTTTGGAACTATGCCCTCTGGAACTACGCCTCTAGAACTATGACCTCTAGAACTATGCCCTCTAAAACTACACCCTTTGGAACTATGACCTCTGGAACTACGCCCTCTGGAACTGTGACTTGTGGAACTATGACCTCTGGAACTATGACCTCTGGAACTACGTCCTCTGGAACTATGACCTTTACAACTACACCCTATAGAACTACGCCTCTGGAACTATGACTTCTGGAACTACTCCCTCTGGAACTACGCCCTTTGGAACTATGACCTCTGGAACTACGCCCTCTGGAACTCTGACCTGTGGAACTATGCCTTCTAGAACTATGACCCGTGGACTCACAGTATCTGACGACTCAGATCGAATCTGACGATTCAACGCTTGGAGTTTACCCCAGACAATCTAACAGCTTAGATCTGTTCTTGCAATCGGACAGATGATATTTCACTTCAGTTTTTCATCTCTTCGGGCTTCGGAAACTTCGAGTCTCAAACCTTGATAGATTATCCCTCTTGTGCATGCAAGGCATTAAGGCTTGTGCACCTTACATAGATCAGGCAGCTATTGATCCTTAGCTCTGTGATCCGACGGCCACTGTCGTTCCTCCCTCCTGAGCTTTTGATCTTCTTTCGACTTAGAAGATTTATCAATCTTCAAAGGTTTTGAACCTTTGTTCCTCCTACGAGTCCAACTCAAGGATCTTGTCAACACTTGTGATAAGTAATATCTCTTTGGAGCTTTATCCTTAAATAAATTCGACTCCCATGCACACATTTCGTTCTCGGGATTTTGATAACTCAGATCGAAGGATTTCTTGAAAAGAAATTCTTCTTGCCCACTTGGTGTTCCTCTGTTTTGGTTCTTCGAAGCTTGGTCGCTCCTTGATGTTGTGAACACCTTGCACCTGATCTAAGTTTCCCTTATTCTCTCTGAACTTCTGTCCGAGTCACTCTGAAACTTAGTCGACGCACTCTTTTAATTCGAGATGCACACCTTGCATATGAGTGTCAGAAGAGAAACAATTGAAACTTGTCAAGTTTCGTCATGAACTCATACAATCAATCTCTCAAACAATCATACATAAACAAACTGAAATAAATCACATACACAGAATATAGCATTCATTCATCCATACAGCAAATGAACACAGTCCAAGGGTTTGGGACAATTTTGTCTGTTCTATTCATTCATGAAAACAAATTACATAGTGTTTCTTCTACTCTACTATGTTTTATGATCTCTCTGATCTCTATCTCTTACAATACTCATACATTATGTTCTATTAAAATGCAACAATAAACTATCTAAGGACCGGTTCCATGAGCTCTCATCGTCATGTCTGTAACCTATCCTATTAAACTCTTAGTGGTTATCTAATCTGTCCTATTACAATAACTAACAGTTATTGCCAGATAAGAGTCAACACTCCATATCTGCAACCTCTTACAGTCCTTCTTGACTTTACAAACAAGTTACATATTTAAAATGTTGTTTACAAAAATATCTCAACAACTCGATTTAATTTTGAGTTAAATGTTGATTTGAAACTCTAGAACTATGACCTCTAGAACTATGCCTTGTAGAACTATGACCTGTGGAACTATGACCTGTGGAACTACGCCCTCTGGAACTATGACCTGTGGAACTATGCCCTCTGGAACTATGACCTCTGGAACTACACCCTTTGGAACTACACCCTTCAGAACTATGACCTATGGAACTATGTCCTCTGGAACTATGACCCGTGGAATTGTGACATGTGGAACTATGACCTGTGGAACTATGCCCTCTGGAACTATGACATATGGAACTACGCCCTCTGGAACTACGCCCTTCGAAACTATGACCTGTGGAACTACACCCTCTGGAACTACACCCTCTGGAACTATGCCATGTGGAACTACGCCCTTTGGAACTATGGCCTCTGGAACTATGCCCTCTGAAACTATGCCCTTTGGAACTATGACCTGTGGAATTGTGACCTGTGGAACTATGACCTGTGGAACTACGCCCTCTGGAACTACGCCCTTTGGAACTATGACCTGTGGAACTACGCCCTCTGGAACTACGCCTCTGGAAATATGACCTCTAGAACTACGCCCTCTGGAACTACGCCCTTTGGAACTATCACCTCTGGAACTATGCCCTCTGGAACTATGAAATGTGGAGCTATGCCCTCTGGAACTATGACCAGTGCAACTATGCCCTCTAGAACTAGGCCCTTCGAACTATGACCTGTTGAATTGTGACCTCTTGAACTATGAACTATGGAACTATGCCCTCTGGAACTATGACCTATGGAACTACGCCCTCTAGAACTACACCCTTTGGAACTATGACCTATGGAACTACACCCTCTATAACTACACCTCTGGAACTACGCCCTTTGGAACTATGACCTCTGGAACTACGCCCTCTTGAACTATGACCTGTGGAACTATGACCTATGGAACTATGCCCTCTAGAACTATGACTAGTGGAATTACGCCCTCTAGAACTAGGCACTATGGAACTATGACCCGTGGAATTGTGACCTGTGGAACTGTGGCATGTGGAACTATGACCTGTGGAACTATGACCTCTGGAACTACGCCCTTTGGAACTATGACCTGTGGAACTACGCCCTCTAGAACTATGCCTTTGGAACTATGACCTCTAGAACTACACCCTCTGGAACTATGCCCTTTGGAACTATGCCCTCTGGAACTACGCCCTATGGAACTATGACCTTTGGAACTACGCCCTCTAGAACTAGACCCTCTGGAACTATGACCTGTGGAATTGTGACTTGTGGAACTATGACCTTTGGAACTACGCCCTTTCGAACTATGACCTCTGGAACTA